>JAFIDM010006943.1:68790571-68824014 GCA_023159025.1 Thereuonema tuberculata
TTACTCAAGGTACACAGAAAAACAAAATTCGTTTTTTAAAATTAGGCCGATTATTAATTGCAGGTCAAAAGCCATTATGAATATATCAAAAATTATGGAAACTAAGTTAAAACGATTAAAATACCAATCCCCTTATAGTATTCCAAACCGCGAACCTATATTAAATTATTTAAGAACACACGCCCCTATCCAAAATTCACAAATGATATCGTTAGATGTTACAAACTTATGCACGTCATTAACACCGACGCTCATCATGAAATCAATTCAACACATTGTTGATATGAATTATAACATACATCATGACCGTTTCTTTTTTAATATACAAGAAATTGGACAATTATTGGCCCTTCTTTTTCAAATGCAGGTCTTTTCCTTTAATGGACGTGAATATACACAAACAACCGGGGTATTTATGGGTCTCCCATCTTCTGCCATAATGGCGGAATGTGTTATGCAGTATAGTGAATACCAGGCAGTTTCCTTGGACAACGTTATTAATAATGTGCACTACATGTGTAGGTACGTTCACGACTCATTTTTGATCGTTAACAAACATTACATAGACAATGTCCTCATGGATTATAGACAGTATAAACCCGAACATTCAATTCACACTGGAAAAAGAAAATAAGGGCGCTATCCCATTCTTGGATATCCTGATTGAAACACAACAAATGAGATATAAAACCAGCGTGTTTCGTAAGCCAACAGATGCGTTAATTACTATTAACTATCGGAGTTCGGTACCTAGTTGCTACAAACGTAATGCGATTCATATGGCAATGGAAAGAGCGGTCAAAATTTGCTCAAATTCAGACATTTTACATGAAGAAATTAAACACATCAAGAATGTTTTTCAAAATAATGGTTTCCCCATAGATATTCTGAACAGATACATAAAAGGTTTTTTAAATAAAATGCGCTATAAAAAAAGACAACGTATTTCTCCCATTGTAGATGTAATGCTACAAATGTTAGCAATAATAATCCTACTAAAAAACATTTTGTATCTATAACATATGACGATAACTTGTTCAAAAGATTAAGACCAATACTAGGAAAAGCCAATATAGGTTTAGCCTGTAAACCAAAAAATACCATTAGAAATATATTAGGGAATAATAAATCCAAGAATAAAAGTAGCTTATTAAAAAAGCAGGATACCATATACGGCAAAAAAATTTGTTGTAAAAATTAAAATGGGAATTATAACAATGGCTGCCTATATATTGGGCAGTCCAAACGATGTTTGGAAAAACGGCTAAATGAACACGTTTCCGCAGTGAAAAACAAAAACATGACATATCATACGGCCTCACATTGTCAAAAAACACTTCATGAGCTGGATGTCAAAAATCCTATTGTTTTTGGCAGCGAACGGGATTTATATCTACGAAAATTCTATGAATCTGGTTTAATAAAGCTTAAAAAGAGCTATAATCAGGACCTCTCCACCACCAATATCCTGGAATATGTAATTTGAGATTCCATATCGTATGGAATATGGAATCTAAAATTCCATATTGTAAAAAAAACAAAAAAAACAAAAAAAAAAAAGGACTTAGCAGACTTCTACTTCCGCAATACTTTTGCATCTTCTTAACACTAGGGGCAATCTAGTTTTTTTTTTTGTTTTTTTTTTTCCTCTCCTCTCTTTACCCAGAATTCTTACTGATGGTCATTCTACCAGACGAACCCGATTACGGAGGATCAACTTTTAAATGCACTTGAGAAAGAACCATATCAACGTTGATGGTTTGAAACGTAGTGATAATTTTTAAATTATTTACAGTATTTTAATTGTAATGTGTTTTTAATAATTGAATATTTAATTTTAAAACAAGCACGTTAAAAAGATTTTTATCATACTTTTTTTTGTATTACAAGTACCTAATCAAATAAATGAAGTTCAATGTTAAAAAATAAAATTAACATTAAAATTCTTTTTGGTATCAAATAATAAGTTAAGAAATAAACGAAAAGTCTTCTGAATCCATGGGCATTAATCAGTGTATGTCCATATTTTGTCATATATTCGTTGATTTCAATTACTGGTATCGGAACTGGTATTGATTCATCTGGAGAAACTGCATAGTGTATTTCACTTTCGTGTAACTAGCCAGGGTCCTCTGTACCAGTGTGATCATCCCGTAGATGCACGGCAGTTCGAGGAATCGACATGCTGCGGCACAGACTGGTTATTCAAGACGTTGGATACCATGACGTTTCATATTTTCTTTGGGGTACAAGTGTTTTAAAAGTTTTAACATACCTTTTCTGTAGCATGATATAGGCTACATAATTTTGCAAACTCTGTCAGCCAACTCATTCTGTACAGATCTATAAAACCAATCGTATGGCACCTGAAGAAAAGCTTTGGCTTCGGACTGCAGACATAATGAGAGACGGCCAAAGATATATTCCATCATCATCAAAAGGTGCTATAACCAAAGAAATTGCTACAGCTAAGCCTCGATTACTTTGCTCCTGGTCTCACAGCTACATTCTTTTGATGTACACTTAACAATTTGTATTAGATACTGAGACTCGTGGTTGCTGTATCATTTACCTTCCATTACCTGGGCATTTCTATTATCATCCGCTACTGGCTCTACATATTCCGCGTCCACTGCGTAGCCATCCATGTCTACAGAACGCCAGACGTCTGCAAGAGTTTTTCCGGCAAATTCAAAGTTTCTCGAGATATTCGTCCGTAGTCTTACATTTTGCATTTTGATGCACATTCCTCATATTCAAGCATTCTTCATTTGAACTTCAGAGTTTAGATAATTGCGGGTGTTTTAATGAATTTCTTAAATCAGGTATTTTTGATTTCAAAAAATGCGCTTAAGTGTAATGTGGTGTGACGTCACATCTCATCTGACCCCCCCCCGTCAAATTTCGTCACGCTAAACACAACAACCCCCTCCCCTACGTAATTTATGGACAGCCCCATAGAGGGAGCAGAGAGAGAGAGAAACAGATGTTTATTAAGATTCTTTTGAATAAAGCATCCCAGAATAAATGGTTATTTTTTTTAAAAGAGACTTCATAGATCTTGTATTCTTTTATGATGTTCAAGTAGTCGACTGTTACATTGCTTTAATAAGGAACTCTTAAGAGTGTCAAAAGAACGTTGAGGGCCGCCATTAGGGTTAGGCGAGCGGGTCCTGGGCCCTGCATATTTCGACTTGTGCTAAATTAAAAAAAAACGAAAGAAAAAAAAACGAAAGAAAGAAAAACTTGACGGAAAAGAAAGAAAAAAACCTATGATAAACACAAAATTATTTTTATCAAAGTAACTGAAAAATTAAAAAACTCAGGATTTTAGAAAGTTAGGAAAAGCAACATATTCTCTCAAGGGCAAATTCTAAGAAAGGCCCTGTGCATGTTAATAGGAAAAATCTTTTTCTTTTTTTATGTTTTAATTTACAGAAATTGAAATTCCCTAATCTGGGATATACAGGGTGATTCTAAATATAGGACAAGCTTTAAGGGATGATAGGTCACAGTGGCGGATCATGGGGACCCTGGCTGAAAATTTTGTCAGGGCCCTTGCATCAAACTTATTTCTGTTTATAAATAAACTCCGCAATTCATCCCACTAGTATTTAAAAAGATTTATTTTAAAACTAAAAGCAAATTTTCGGGAAATGTTCATCTTCCCTTTTTCAAGCCAGAATAAAAAGATTAGAATCTATTTAACAAACAAAAACGGGTTGAAGAATATAACAAAGTTTAAAGGTAAGATATATCAACAAATTTAATTGTTAATAACAATGGGCGAGAGCAAATTATTTACAAGTGACATCCTGGAACAGCTGTTTCACGCTCGTTGGCGATCATCAGCCAGGAGAAGTCATTGTAAATATCAAGGTCTCCATACTGAGGCTGGTATGAACAATACATCGGAAGCGCAGTGGTGCCTCAAAGGAAAAAATATACAATGAAAAACTCACCAATGAAAAATTGGTGAGAAAATTCATGTGCCAGCAGTGCGCTTCCGATATATTGTTCATACTAGCCTCAGTACGGAGACCTTGTTATTTACAATGACTTCTCCTGGTTGATGATCGCCAACGAGCGTGAAACAGCTGTTCCAGAATGTCACTTGTAAATAATTTGGTCTCACCCATTGTTATTATTAATAATTCAAATGCGCAGTTTGAATTTTTATGCTTTAAAAAAATTCAATGAGGCCTGCGCACTGCTGGCACAAGAATTTTCTCACCAATTTTTCATTGGTGAATTTTTCATTGTGTATTTTTTCCTTTGAGGCACCACTGCGCTTCCGATGTGAATTTAATTGTTGTTACAAAGGTGTGCTAAATCAAATTCATATCAATTCTGATAACAAAATATGACATCTATCACTAATTAATCAATCAAAATATATATTGATAATAATTAAAAACATTCAAATGTTGCTATTTTTTACATCAGTTTTTAAAAATCCTTTATTAAGATTATCTTAATCTTAATAATAATAATAATAATCTTAATAATCGTATTAGGGTCAACGAAGGCTCCTTCATATCTATTAAAATTTTTATTTTTGGTATTTTTAATTATGCAACTTTCCAATATTTTCCTTCATTTTAAGTCTGTTAATTTATATAAAATTTTTACATCACTGTCCATAACGTCCTTTTTTTTACATAGTGGTCTGCGATGTCAGAAATTTCCATATTTTTTATTTTTTAAGGCTCTTCCGCGTTCTGAAACACGTTCTAATAAGGTACTTTTGGTTTCTCCTATGTAGAATTTACCACAAGATTTACAGTCATTTCATTTTGATTTTCATTATAATTTACTTTTTTGCTTAGAAAATTTTTAATTTTATTTTTGTATCTAAAACCAATATTAATGTTAAATGATTTACATAATTTTCTTAACCACATACTGTTTTCATTGAGATATGGGATGAAAATTTTATTTTCAAACTTATTTATTTCTTTAATTTTAAACGTATTATAGTGTCTAATTTGGTCGTTGATAACTTTATCTGAATATTCATTTTTTCTTTAAAAGGATAGTCTATATCTCTTATTTTTTCTTTGTAAGTATCTTCCTTACTAGTGTTTCTATCCAATCTTCTTATGTAATTTTCAATAATATTCTTTTTTTCTTTTTATGAATTCTACGACTTGAATTATAGTTCAAAATGTGTTCACTTTGATAATTTTTTTTGTAATGTTCCATGATAATTTTTTTTATTATTCTTTACCAATTTAATGTCTAAAAATTTTAACTCTTTATTTTCTTGTAATTCATTTCTTAAATTTTAAATCATTACTTCTTTTATTTATTTTTTCATAAAATACAGTAAAACCCCGTTATTACGCTCCCGCTTATAGCACTATCCCGTTCTTTACGCTCTTTTCATACGGTCCCTGGAATTTTCTATGTAACTCTGTATACTTTAACCCTCTTATAACGCTTTAAATCCCGCTTGTAGCGCTTTTTTTATATCGGAAATTTTGTATCGAAAAGAAATGTAACACTGTAAAGATTCTTTTCTTTCCCTGGTAGGAGGGAATCTTTGAACTCTTTGAAGTGCGGGTCTGTGATACAATAAGTTAGTGCAAAATGTCGAAGCGGAAATCCCTTTCTATAAGTGAAAGTACGACGAGAATTCTACACTAAGTCAGAAGAATTTCGCAGAATCTCTAGGAATTCCCTCATCCACTCTGAGAACAATAATAAAAAATAAGAATGGAATTACCAATGCAGCGAAGGGTGGTTGTAAACGTAAAAAAGTAAAGTGTAAAAAATATGAAGATGCCGAGGAAATTCTAATTGAATGGATTCATCAGTCCCGTGATGCATCAGTGCCATTAAGTGGCCCAATCATTCAAGAAAAGACGCGTGAAAAAGCGGGCAGTGCACTAAATCTGCTCCGAAAATATATTAGTGTTGCTCCTAGTAGTGTATCAATTGATGTTAATAGTTACTTGAACCGTATTGAAAATGTCATAATTCATAACAGTAGCACACACACACGGCAAACCACAATCAAAGATTTTTTTTAATAGGAAATAAGCTCACATTTGCACTATATCTATTGCAGAATCAAGTATCTTTCCTGTAAAATGGTATCTAAATGTTTCCCCATCTCATAAATCATTTCCCGTCTATAGCGCTATCCCGCTTATTACGCTTGTAGGTCATGGTCCCTTGACGAGCGTAATAACGGGGTTTTACTGTATATCAAATTGTCTAATAGTATCAAACGATTAAAATGTCATCAACATATCTAAAATATTCAAAATTTTGTTTGTTTAGCTGTTTATTTAATAAATTGTTTTCAAAATAATTTAAATATAAATTGCACAAAATACCAGAAATTGGAGAACCCATAGGTAATCCCTTAGTTTGCTTGAATTTTTTATTATAATGTTTAAAATACATATTTTGGGTCACAAATTCTATAAACTCCTTACAAATCTTTTCATCTAAGTTATGTTTTAATAAAAACTCCTGATTATTAAAAACATATTTATCTAAGATTAATAAGGTTTCATTAACAGATACATTATTATACATATTCTCGATATCCAGTGATGCGAGATGAAAATTATTTTTTGTTATCCTTATTAAAAATTTCCAATTTATTTATTAAATCTTCAGAGTTTTTGATGATGATTTTTTTATTAGGCATTTCTGTTTACTAGTAAATGTGGATCATATTCTGTTCAGATATAAGTAACTGTTCCACCACACAAACTATTAATAAAATTTGAGAACTAAAAAAAAAAATTGCATTTTTTAAGAGGCATATTTGACACAAGTATCCAAAGCACTAACCGTAAACGAGCGCTAAATGTGATGCTCGATTGCAATAAGTACAGTCGAGCAAATACATGAATTCGAATGTGACGTAAATGAATTGTACCCATGCGAATTCCTCTTTAGCTTTTTAATTGTAGTATATTTTTTAAATTGCATAATTTGGGGCCCCTAAAACATTGGGGGTCCCTGGCTGCAGCCGAGTCAGCCCTCCCCTTAATCCGCCACTGGTAGGGCACACTAGAACAAACATTTTTTGCCAAAAAAAAAAAAAAATGCCGCAGATGTCGCGTTTACATTCTACAAGAGGTTGAGGAACGTCCAGATCTGTTGCACGTAGGGTAGATGTGAACCAAACCACCGTATGAGGAATTTTGCACCAGAAGCAATTACACCCATTCCATTTACAGAGAATTCACACATGATGGCGTTGAGACATCTGCCGCTGGTGCAGCAGAGTGCAGTTCAGCCGGATATTCTAACACATGTGCTCTTCACATATGAAGCATTGTTTACACATGAGGGAGTGTTTAATGTTCACAATACTCACGTGTGGGCAAACGCAAATCTACACGTTACACGGCCACATGCTTACCAGCAACGAATCTCTTTCAATCTTTGGGCGGTTATCGTCAACGACCAAACAGCGCCCACTACCGCGTCCACGCGACAGTTGCGGACATACATTGTTTGACAAAAAAATGTTTGTTTTACTGTGTCCTACCACCCCTTAAAGTTTGTATTATGAATTTAGAATCACCCTGTATAATGAAAGAGAACTTTTTTAATAAGAAGCAAGGTATCATAACTAACTAACTCCATGGCACTACAGCCCATATAGGGCCTTGGCCTCCTTAACAATATGAGCCCACTCTTTTCTATCTTGCGCCTTTCTCCTCCATCCTCGTACCTGGAGCATTTTCAAATCGCGTTCCACATCATCAAGCCATCTAAGTCGTGGTCTTCCTTTTAATCTTCTACCACCAGGGTTTCCAATGAAAAGTTTCTTAACTCCACGGTTCAAATTCTTTCTTTGGAGATGACCCATTGGATCCTTTTACTTTTAACAATTGAAACCAAGCTTGGCTCCTGAAATAATTCCAATAGTTCTTTATTAGTGCGGATACGCCACAAACCTTGGTCACAAATAGCTCCATAAATCTTCCTCAGAATTTTCCTTTCCCATATACCAAGAATAGAAATATCCTTACATGATAAAGTCCATGCTTCGGCCCTATACAAAACAACAGGTCTGATCATGGTTTTATAAATCCTGGATTTGGTCCTTCTAGACAATACCGATGACTTCAAAAGGGGTAGTAGGGCGAAATAACTTCTGTTACCGGCAGCAATTCTATTTTTTATGTCTAGATGTATCTCTTTACCGTCCGTAATCAAAGATCCAAGATAGGTAAAATGGTTAACTTTCTCAAAAGAGTACTCATCCACTTTCAGATCTTGTACGTTACTAAACCTATCGCTCCTGTCAGTAATCATATATTTAGTCTTCATTTGATTAATGGATAATCCAACCTCCTTGGAAGCACTGATAATTTGCTTAAATGATTCAATAATTCCACTCCCATTTCTACCGATAGATTAAGGTCATCAGCATATGCCAAACACTGCATAGTACGGTTGTAGATAGTTCCACCAGGATTACTTTCAATGCTTCTAACTACTTTTTCAAGAACGATATTAAATAGTAAAGTAGAGAGTACATCTCCCTGTCTTAGACCCCGTATCACTGGAAATTCCTCTGACAACTTTCCACAGACCTTCACCCTACTAACATTGTCCATGAGTGTCATTTTGTTAAGTCTAGTTAGTTTAGGTAGTATACCAAATTCTAACATAATTTTAAATAGAGCCTCACGATACACACTGTCGTAAGCCTGTTTATAGTCAATGAACAACTGGTGGATGCTAATATTAAATTCATAGCATTTTTCAAGGGCACTTCTAATATAAAAAATTTGGTCAGTGGTGCTTCGATTTGGTCTAAACCCACATTGATAATCACCAATAATTTCTTCAGTGTAGATTTTTAGCCTGCCAGTCAAAACCTTGCTAAAAACCTTATACATGGTAGACAGAAGGGATATACCTCTATAATTACTGCATAGTTTAACAGTCCCTTTCTTAAGAATAGGGCAAATAATCGCAGTTTTCCATTCCTCTGGCATTACTTCATTCCTCCACACCGTACCAATTAAGTCATAGATCATAACCACTAGCACAATGCCACCATGTTTCAACAGTTCTGCAGGGATACCATCAACTCCAGGAGATCTATTACTCTTTAAGTTCAAGAATTGCCTTATCAACCTCCGATCTTAAAGGCTCCTCAACAAGTACTTCAGGTCTCAGATCCCAAAGAATTACATTCTCATTTTGACTAGAATCTACAATAACTGGTTCCATTAATAAATCTCGGAAATATTCCGCCCAACGCTCGAGACCTTTCACTTCGTTAACAATAAGATTACCATTCTTATCATAACAAAACGTAGATCGTGGTTGAAATCCCTTCTTAATCTCCTTAATTCTTGATACATTGATCTTATTTCTTTCTTTTCTGCAAATTCCTCTATTTCTTCAATCCTACTCCTATCATAAATTCTTTTAATTTTCCTGCACTCCTTCTTTGCAGTTTTCCTTTTCTCTTTGTAAACTCTTGAAGCTGAACGGGTTCCTCTTGTAAGCATTTTCATCCTTACCTCATTTCTTTCCTTTACAGGAGCCCTACATTCTGCATTAAACCATCCATTTCTTAATTCTCGTTTTTCTTTTCCAATAATATCATCAGCAGAACTCAAAATAAAATCCTTTATTCTTTTCCATTTATCTTCCACTCCATCCTTCTCATCTTCCTTACTAGAGTTCCTGTATTCTTCAATTTTCTTACTATAACATTTCTTCACTTCATCATCTCTCAGTCTTCCCATGTCGAACCTATTTTGAACTGTTCCCCTGACCTTTCTGGAATTGCTTATCCTTTGTCTGAATTTAATTCTCACCAACATATGATCCGAATCACAATCTGCCCCTCTACATGTCTTCACATCCAACACATTAGATCCGTGTCTCCTATCAATCAAAACATGATCAATCTGGTTCCTAGTAATACCATCCGCAGAAATCCAAGTAGCTTTGTGAATATCCCGTTGAAAGTATGTACTACATATAGTCATATTTCTACCGATAGCAAAATCAACCAGCCTGATACCATTATCATTACAGACATCAAGCAAACTAAAAGGACCGATAGTGGGTCGAAAAACAGTTTCTTTACCAATTTTGGCATTCAGATCCCCCAGAATGATTTTTACATCATTTTTGGGTTGTGACTCATAGAGCTTATCCAGTTGATAATAGAAATCATCCTTTTCTTCCTCCTCTGCATCTTCAGTTGGTGCATGCACACACAGAAAAAAAATATTAAACAAAGAAGCTCTCATCCTTAATGAACACATACGCTCGCTAACAGGCTCAAAGCTAATAGAAGATTTAAGATTTCTATTGACCACAAATCCCGTACCAAACATATTCCTATCATTATTACTAATATAGAACAAGCAAAAATCCTTTGTGTCTAACATATTACACCCATTAGCTTTCCACCTCACTTCTTGTATAGCTGTCACTCCAATCTTATATTTCTTCAATTCATCGAGCAGTTGTTTCAAAGCCCCGGCTCTAAAAAGGCTTAATACATTCCATGTAGCGATCCAAAAATCATTTCTTCGTTTATCGTTCCTAGGTCTAGTTCCACAAAAATCAATCCGGCTATTAATATTGTCAGGTCTCGTAGCAAGAAGGTTTTACAGAGTAGAATAGCTAGTCCTACGTCCAACCCCCAACCTGGAGGACCAGGACTCCTATTTAAAACCCCGGAGTCAGGGTGGCCCGGCTATACCCCCAGGCACTGGGTGATCATTTAAGTCGCCTTTTACGACACGCATGAACTACGTTGGGGCTGTTCTTACTCCGGCCTCCACAAGGAGAAGCAAGGTATCATAATAATTGCAAATTATTGTAACTTGTATGAGAAATGATCAATTGTTTATGAACGTTCTTTAATGAACAAACAAATAGAAACGTAAAGCACAAAGTAAAATTACTGATATGTTTAAATATGATATGTTTATAATCTTTTTATGGTATATTTAAAACATAAAAATATTAAACATGATTAATTTCGACTGCTGCACGCAGTCCTTGTCAAATGTGTACAATCGTTACAAAAGTGAAATAAGGTGGGTCGTCATTCAAGAATTGGATTGGATCTATTTACTGCGATAGGATAATTATCAAAATAAGCGTTTTCGATCTTTGTGAAAAAAGTGCGAAACTTTAAAACCCGAGATATGGTAATTTTTGAATTCAGTTCGAGGGATTTGGATTCCAACGGTTACTTCGCTACGTTGGTTTCTTTATCAGATTAAAATTGTTACCAAAATCGGAAATCTGGTAAAATCGAAATAATGCTTAATAAATTGAGAATTCACTTATATTTAGATATCAGCAAATCAAATAGATTTTAATTTCTAAATTTATACATGATTTTAAACATCTATATTATTAAAAAAAAAAACAGCGTGTGTGCGTACGTCCGTAACAATTGAAGTTCGCACGCGCGTTGCTAGGCAACAGAAGTATTATGGATTGGTCAACTCCACTGTGCACATGTCCGACTGTTACAAGTGGATTTCAATATTGTATTGCAGATATTACATGCAATACAAATTTAAACTAATTTATTTAGAATTTAACTAATTTATTTTTATTTTTAGATTTTAGTTTACTTAATATAATTTATTCTTTTAAATAAATAAAATGAATATTTCTTCCTTCCGTTACATATGCGAGGTTTCGAAATGAAGGAAGAGTAGCCGTCTAGTTTACATGAATACTACTGCATAATAACGTGAAGTTGTTTTTGTTTTTGTTTTTTTCCAATTTTTATAAGTAAAAAAAATAAATATGTAAGAAATCTTTAATATCGTTTTGTGAAAATAGCAAAAATTAAAACAAGAAAAAACAAGACTAGAAATTTTTGCAAAATCTGTTACTCGTTTCTCAATTTGTTGGAATTCATCTATTGAATAAAGCGCCCTCTTTATACTTTATGTAGGTTTAATTTTCAGTTTCGAATTTAATCATTGCAGCGCAAAGCAATGTTACCGTTTATTCCAAAAAATAATTACTATGAAATTTAATTGCATGTGCTATTTTAATCGTAATATTTTGGTTTTATTTTGTTTTTTTGTAATTAAAAAATATTTCATCAAAGTAATGTTAACGAAATTAAAAAAGAATAAAACATAAAACATTAAACATTAGGCTATATTTCGTATCTCGCTCGTCGAGGCTCTTATTTGAACTCTTCAGATCATTTTCTAAAATTTATAAACTGAAATTCAATACAGTTCTACATTAGAAAAGTTCTCTAATTTCTCTGATGAAAAATATTTCTCTCCTGAAACGAGCAATTCCTATACTACAGCGGAACCATTATTGGAAGCGTTCGCTGGTTGAGACAGTTCTACGATCTTACACTGAGTTTACGAATTCCAAACAAACCAGCGTCTCAAGTAGAGTTCATGAGCTTAAGAAGAACGTCTATGTCCCTAATGACATTTCAGAGATAGGATTCAAATGGGAAATTTTGAAAATTGTTTTTAGAAACATTGCAATCAAAAGTGTTCTCTCCAAAGAATTCCATGCGTATTTAAAAACATTTACTGTGTCTTTTTAAGAAATTCTGTAGAATGAACACTTTTGATTCCAATGGAAAATACCTTTCCAATATGAAAAGTAACCCAACAGATTCCCTGTCACTTTTTTTTTTTAGCTAATTCAAATTTATTTTGAGATATTCGTCTTTGAGTTACAGAATCACAAATGCTTTTTAGCTGAGGGAAGACCTTAAACTCTAAATTCTATCTTAATTAAAAGTAAATATTTATTGGACCTGTTCGCTTTTTATTGTTGAGATGCATCAGAAATAGAAAACAAATCGTGAAGAGAAAGTACAGAACCTTTGAGTTGAACTTATTATTTTCAAAAGATTAAAGGTTAATTAATTTTATCGACTATTTACAATATGTCGTTAAAAATCACATTGCACCCCGTGGAAAGTCTGCAATATAACGTTTTGATTTTAAGCAGACTGAAATAACTTTAAAATTTATTAAACCTGCAGAAGTTCCAGCTGATTTGTTATGGTGGGAATGGCTCTTTAACGCTCGTTGTGTAAAAATTACTTATTTTGTTTTGGGCCTTAGTTCTCTAACATTTAATATTCCTATATTTCGCATTAATTAATTCTATCTATTTATAAAGTTTCATCTTTCTAGGAAAAGCAGTCTTTGTTGCATGCTTTAATGGCTTTGTATAATGGCGAATTTGACCAGTCATTACCTCAAAATCCAATTTGTATTAAAATCTTTCTCTTTTTTTTTTATTACCTTAACTCAATACTAAAGTTTTAGCATAAAGTCCAACTAGTTCGTTGGAAAAGTGTTGTGACTGAGTTTAGACCAAATGAAGTGACCATCTTTGCAATTCTTTAATCCAAGAGAATTTAGGTTTGATGAAACCTCACGACATGTCTAAGAGAAAAAAGAAATCTCTCACTCAATGCTGGGAATCGATCAGTTTTGTCTTTAGCGATCACCCTCTTAACATAAATGAATTGTCCCTAATAAAACAAAAATAGAAAAATAAAGAAAACTGAAGACAGTGTAGCATTATGAACATTGGAGAAATGATCGATATGTGGAATATACATTTTTAGTTATGTAATCGAGAATTTATTATTTCAAGAAAAAAAAAAAAACAAAAACTCGCTTGGTTGTATTTTACGTCCCATTATTTTTCACTTTGTTTTTGTTATTATTAAAAATAATCTTCCAATCTATTTTGTAAAATGAATCTAAAAGATATATAAATATTTTAAATACGTAAATATTTAGTAGGAAAACTGTTCTGAAGTGTCGTAGCTTAATGATGTACAAAGGATTGCTTTTTTTTTTTTTTTTACTTTTTTTGAGAGTGAGGACATACAAGAGACCACTTCAAGCCTTTACTGGACTTTGATTGACGTATGATGGGGTGAATTATTTAGATCCATCACAGAATTTGGTCCAAACTCTATTTTAAATATTGGAATAGTCTACGATGTATCGGGTGGTTATAATTAAGGTTCCCCACTTCTGCGCGGTCTGGAGACCGCGTTATTGCACGGATAGTAATGCAACTTTATGTATAAGCTATGTAGAGCATGAGGAAGAGAATTCCAACGAAAAACAAATTACTTCAAACAGTTGCCTCCAGGTAAAAAATGCCGGTGTATGAAAAAAGCAATGCATCTGTGAACGAGCAATCTGCAGAAATCACCATGCCAATGGAAAAGAAAGAACGTGCGATCCTGATGAAGCTCTATTGCCAGAACAGCAGCAGTAGTGCACCAGTACTGCAAGAGTATAGTCATTTGAAGGGATTGCGAACAGGACCCATGACGGCAAGGGGTTTACGAAAGATGATGCAGAAATTCGAAGAGACAGGAGAGTTAGGTGTGCTGTTAGGAAGAGGACTCCGCCCGATTGCAGAGGACGTTGTGCACGAAGTGACAGTAGCAGTAGCTGACAGAGCGTCAGTGGCCCGTACTGAGCGACCAGTGCGCGAGCAGTAGCACGTGAATTAACAATTCGATGGATCACGGTGCGAAAGGTTTTGCGGTCCACTCTTCACTGGTTCCCGTATAAGATCCAGATACTGCACTAGTTACAGCCGCAATATCCACAAACGCGGTCAGACTTCGCATTTCGTTTCGTGGCTAAAATGGCTTTCGATGAATCGTGGCCCTGGAACATTCTGTGGACAGATGAGGCGCATTTTACACTAGACGGTGCTGTGAACATGCAGAATTGTCGTGTGTGGGATTCCTCAAACCCCAGTGGTGCATTCCCAGGCGTTGCATTCAGTATGTGACTGCATGGTGTGGATTCACCGCGGAATTTCATTCTGGGTCCGTATTTTTTTGAGGAGATGATACCTGCAGGTCCTGTCCGTGCACTGTTACAAGTACATGTTACTGTCAACTCTTGCACGGCATGTGGTTCCAGCCTTGCAAGAACATGGGTGTTTACAGACAACAGTCTTGATGCAAGATGGTGCAGCACCCCATATTGGTCGCCCGGAACTGGAACTTCTTCGTGCCTGCTTCGGCGATGATCATGTTCTGTCGAGACACTTTCCAGAGGCGTGGCTTGCCCCTTAACCAGATCTTAATCCATGTGACTTCTGGCTGTTGGGAATCCTGAAAGATCGTGTTTATGAGGGACGCGTACGGATCTTGCCTGAACTCAAAGCCAATATCATACGTCATGTTGCAGCCATTTCGCGAGATACACTTCGTGCTACTATTGAGCACGCTGTCCTGCGCTTCCAGCATGTCATCGACGCAGACGGTGGGCGTATTGAACAGTCACTCTAAAAGCATTAAAATATTGCTTTCCCACCGTCTGTTTATGATCTTGCAGTTCCCTTTTTCAAGGGTGGCAAGTTTTTGAAATAATTTGTTTTTCGTTGGAATTCTCTTCCCCATGCTCTACATAGCTTATACACAAAGTTGCATTACTATCCGTGCAGTAACGCGGTGTCCAGATCGCGCAGAAATGGGGAACTTTAATTATAACCACCAGGTATTATAAATTAACGGTAAACGTAATGCTGTTATCCTCGTATAATAGTGTTACGGATCACCCTGTATCTCAGAGAGGATATACAAAACAGTAATTATTAACGCAATCGGAAGCCTACACCCATAAAGATAGGTGATGAAAAGAAAACTTAGCTTATGGAACCGCTGGGCCCAATTTAATTCCACAGCCAAAATCAGTTAAGTATAATACCAAAAGAGAAGTAAAGAAAAGATAAACAACTCAGGAATGTCTCACAACAAAATGTATTAATAAATAAGATTAATGTTATACAATCACACACAACAAATCAAGACTAATGCAATAGAAATTACATATCAATATAAAAATATATAATAAAAATAATACACAAAGCATTGTTCATAAATACGGCAATTCCAACAGATTACAAATTAAAAACAAATTATTCAAAATTTGTTAATTATCAAATAGTAATTCACAATAATCTTATCAATGCCATTTAAACAAAAGTATAAACTTAAGACATATTCTCACAAATAGTTTGAGTCACTTTATAAGCAGAGTCTGATCGAAAATTGTTTATGAAACAGACTTTTTGACCATAGAGTATGTCTGAAGAGTTCACTCCCGGACTTAATTTCGCCAAAGAAAATATACTCACAGTTCGACGCTCTGTCCTGTTTACATTGGCACAAAATAAAGGATAGCTCCGACAAAATTCGTTGTTCATGTCAAAGTATCCGCGTAAACACAAATAGCGCACAGCACATTCTTTTGCATTACACGAACGTTCTTTAATAACAATGGCTAACCACTGTAACTGAGTCATCCTAAGGGTTTACTGCTTTTCTTAATATCTGACAGATGTCCATGAAGCTACATCAAGAAGCACAAATCTCAAAAGTATCCAGAGATATTCGCACCATAGGATGAGATACAAGTCTTGCCATTAATCGAGTATAGGTAGAAAAGAAAAACAAAGCTGTTTTTCTCCTAACAGCTCCCCCCTCCCCGTCCTTCCAAGACGGAAGAAAAATATGTGTGTCTCGTTCGAGTTACATCGAGAGAGTGACTCTGAAGTTTCAAGAATGCATCTCACTGGGATGGTGACGTAAACAACGTTTTACCAATGGCCCTTCAAGAAATAAGTAGTGTCTTGAAACTCCAAATGACATCACTATAATCCCCGTATAGAAACAAAATGGCCGCACCTTTTCACAGCACAAATTTTGTTCCAAATAAAAGCAAAATTACACATAATAATTTATATCATCATTTATAGAGAACAATTATAAAATTTACATAAGGTGGTAGGGTTCAAAAATATAAATAAAAAAAATAATAAATAAAAAGTTTTAATGTGAAAAACCTGCCGTTTTACTATTAAATAGAAAACAGAGAAGAGATAAAAAAACATGGCGGATCCTGCGAAAAAAGTAAACAAGGCAAAGGTCACTTTGCCTTAACCACACAAAATTGCGTCATAAAAAAGTAGGAGAAGAAAAATAAAATAAGGAAAATTAAAAAGACCGTAACAATAGTACGATGGTTTTAAAATATGTGTGGAATGTCTTAGGGTAGTTTTAGAGACTATTAGCCCCTTTAATAGATACAGTAAAAATTAAAATTATTAATAGCAAAATTTAGTTGAAAAGCGAACTACTTTTGTACCAGTTTGCTCGTTCTAATCAGTTTTGTATTTTTAGTAAATACTATTGTGCAGTAAAAACACAATAAATATTCTTAATATTTCATTTTAGTCTCAATTTATAATATCATATTTTTTTTATTATCTATAATTTAATATTAAAGATTATATGTACAGTAGTCATATACTCTAAATCTCTCGATGTGATATATTTAAAGATAATTATGTATCAATATAATGTAACTCATTACTTAAGAGTTCTGTTTGGATGTAGGTGATGCTAAATTCAATAATAAATACACTGAAGCTCGGTTATAACGCGTCGTTTATACCGCGAATTCGGATGTAACGCGGTTTGGTCTTGGATCCCTTCTATTTTGGAAAAGGTGTATAATTGTAAAATTGCAGATTTTTACCGTTTTTTAATATAACCCATCAAAGTGTTGAAAAAGTAATGAAAAGGTATTTATAAATCGAAAATTCTCTCACATAGCTCTGAATGATGTAGGCAATCGCGAAATGACCATTCTAAATCGATTTGGAATCGTGCGGGCGATAATAGGGTGCGATATACGACATTTGACGTCGCGAAGAAATAAGTTCGGTTATATCGCGATCTTCGAGATCTTGGATCCGAGAGATCGCGTTATAACCGAGCTTCTGTGTAATTTAAATAATTTTCTGAACACTTTATAGAGATGATTTAACTTTAGTTCTTTAACGACTATTTTAAGTTTTAATTTAACAACATAATTACTTATATATTAATAATAAATATATTTTAAAAAAATTAAATTTTTAAGCTTCGTTTAAGTCTCCCCTGAAAATTGCAACTGTGTTACACGAGATAGAATTAACTACCCCCCCCTCCTACCCTCCATCTTGCATTACAGCAGTAAAAAGATTAATTCAGTATTCCTTAAGAAATAAATAAGTTATTCCTCTATTAATCACATAGAATGGATCTTTGCATCCTTTTTTATTAATAATAAATGCTAATAGTGAAATTTATTAATGACATCACAATAAAAAAAACTATCCTTTTTTAGTAGATAAGTAAGGATTATTATTATCATCAGCTGGATTCGCTAAGTATCTAACAGCTCAGTGATCTCAAGAAACATATAAAGAAAACAAAAGCCAACAAGATAACAGCAGATGATGGTTAGTGTAGATAAACTAATTGTTTTTTTTTTTTGTTTCTCTAATATTCAAACTCAATATGCAATAAATAATGATTAATGATACAAAACACATCTTTTTTTTTTTTTTGCGAAATATTGCGAAGAAAAAAAGAAGATGTGTTTTGTATCATTAATCATTTTGTTTGTTTGTTTGTTTGTTTTTTTATTTGGAATCCATATTGGGAAATAAATGTCGATATATTCGACTAGGAAATTAGGTAAGTATCTAAAGTTTATTAATTGTTCACTAAATGAAACGTCATATGAATATCCAATTAGAGTCTCACAGTTTACAATGGCGTCCGGAGCACTGAGCTAATCGTGTATTCACTTTATCTTCAATCTCATATGAAACATCTAATCGTCTGAATTTCTTTATTATGTTCAATGTCCACTGAATAATTGTAACACTGATATCCTGGAGCACTATAACACTGCAATACTGTAGTTCACTAATAATCTTTACACATCGGTTCCAAAATTTAGCTTCGACTTGAAGCCATCAGTATTGGCTAGTAGTAGATACATGTAACTATAATTTATTCACCAATTTATACTTTAAATTAATAAATAAATCACTATTTATAGTATTCGAATAACTTCATATTGAGTTATATCTTTCGTTGAACACACTTAGTCTGAAGCACTAATATATTGATTTATTTTACTTTAATTCTTCTTCACTAATTCACTCGCGATATCGAAGCACACTAGACTTGGTACCTTCAGCTTGCACCGTTCTTAATTTAATGTTTAGTTGAATCTTCTCTTACGTTAATTCGTCTAACTTAATTCTGCTCTTGTACCGTAGAAATTTCTAAAGTTCTATCTTCGCCAACCCGGTTCCCTTTAATATGAAAAACAACACTCACATTTCTTGAAGTTCGTCTTCTCGTGGAACCCGGGAATTGCCAACTCTCTTCGGACCGTCATTCTTCAAACTTCCCGCTTCTCTGTCGCTGCTCCGTTTGACACGCTCTTCTGTCTGGTAGAACCTCTCTCTGCAATGCGCAAAGCACTCTAACCAATCGGGAAGCGACGCTCCTCGCATACGTGTTCATGACGTCGGACTGACATCAGCGACGTCATCACTTAATGGTGACTAACTGAACGGAGCTGCTTTGCATCCTTTCGTCTTTTTATTCAATAGCATTTCTTCTGTTATTTTCTTTAGGATTTATTTAATTTTAATTTACATTAGAAGCCACAAATAAAATAAATCTCATTAAATAATAATACTTTAAATTATAATTCCTTCAGTTAGGAAACCAGAAACACCTGTCCTGGATTCCCGGTATCCAAAATATTAAAATCAGCTCAGTGAATCCTTGATTATGTGACATCATTGTGAATTCCGTAAATTAAATTTCTTGAAATAAGAAATTTATTAACATTCACTATTTGTTGAATTCTTAGAATCTTAATGATCCTCATTTTCAATTAATTCAAAAACCTTACAAATTAAACGAATCCAAAAGACAAATAACACCTTCATTAGCTTTATAATTACAGTTAATCTTATATCCCTTAGGCGTTACCTTCTTTTTTAAGATTTTTTACCTATATGACTTTGACTTATTTCAAATTATTTTAGAAATCACACTTTGTATTCGTTAATCCTTCCTTAATAATCTTCATGAAATTCGTGATTTAATAATAAAAGTTATTCTTTATCCTTAATAGAGTTATCTCTCCCCTCTTTTTTAGATTTACCTCTTCTAATTAATGTTATTATAAAAAGTTATAAATTAAATAAACTAATAATCATCAAAGTTATCATTATAATAATTTCAAGCTCTTTCTCACGTGATTTTCAACTAACCATAAGGACATTGGAACAATACCCAGTGGGAAGAAAAAGTATCCGTACACCCTCTGTAATAGTGAACGGAAGCCTAGATGGCACGATGACGTCACAGCGAGTCGTGTGTTGTTAATAGTTTCCAAGTAAAAGTAGAATAGTTCAATCAACAGGTCTCAGTGACTTTGAACGTGGACTGGTCATTGGCTGCCAACTGAGTAATAAGTCTGTCAGGAACATTTCAACCCTTCTAAAGTTGCCGAAATAGACTGATGGTGAAGTGATTGTGAAGTGGAAATGGGAAGGCGCAACCAAACAAAACCGCCACCGGTAGGCCGCATATACCGACAGATCAAGACAGGACTGTTGAAGAAGGTTGTTAGTGAAAATAGCCATGCATCGATTGAAACAATCACTCATGAGTTTCACAGTACTAACACTCTAGCCAGCATCATGACTGTTCGTCGAGAGATCAAGAGAATGGGGTTTCAAGGTCGATCAGTTGCTTACAAACCAAGTATTTCCCTTGTGAGTGCCGCCTAAAGTGGTGTAAAGAGCGACGCTATTGGACAGTGGAACAGTGGAAACGCGTGATGTGGAGTGATGAATCACACTATCATATGGCATTTCGATGGGAGGGTTGAATGTGGCGAATGCCCGGGTAGCGATATCCGCCATCATGTATAGCAACAATTAAGTTTGAAGGAAATGCCATTAGGATGTTTTTCAAGGAATGGACTCGGTCCTCTTGTACCACTGCACACAATGTAAATGTGGAAGGCTGCCAGCACATATTAACCGTTAACCTACTACCTACGATAGAGGACCACTTCATTGATACCATTTGACTCTAGCAGCATGACCATGCTCCATGCGATAAAGCGAGATCTGTGAGGGAATGGCTTTTGGACAATAAGGTTCTGGAAATGAACTGGCTGGCCAAGAGTCCCGACCTGAACTCCATCGAGACCTATGAAAGGAATTAGAATGTCGACTTCGATCAACTCCCAATGTCCCCACATCACGACCAGCTGTGGCTACAGCTCTTCAAGAAGAATGGGCTGCCATTCCAGAGACGATCGGGCACCTGGTGGAAAGTCTCCCCGGCAGAGTCACGACTGTGATAAAGGCGAAAGGCGAATCCCCCCATACTAATGTGCACTACTGGAGAGTATGCCACGGGGAAAGTCTGACAACGGTTTGGGATAAATGTCCGGATATTTTTGATCACACAATGTTTATTTCATTTTTGGAAGATGAGCTATAATAGTAGGGACAGCTCTTGTTCGTTTAGAATTAGGTCAAACCAAAAAGACTTGGAGATGTTCAAATTTATAACATAATTGTTATAGCCCATGCGTCTATAATAATTTCCTTTATAGATATGCCTATTCTAATTGGAGGATTTGGTAAAAGACTTGTTTCTTTAATAACTGGAGCACCTGATATGACATTCTCAACGAATAAACAATCTAAGATTTGATTACTGCCTCCTTCTCCTAACGTTGCTTTTAGGACCTTCTACATATCCTAGTTGGCTCATGAAGAAATGACCCATGCAGAAATGACACATGCAGGAGCGTCAGGTGATCTAACAATTTCGTCATTACACGTAGCTGTTGTTTCATCAGTTTTAGGAGGTATTAATTTATTTCTACTATTATTAATATACGAAAGAGAGGAATATTATTTGAACATTATTTGTTTGAGGAAATTTCCATTACTGCTATTTTACTTCTTCTATTTCTACGAATTCTTGCAGAAGCTGTTACTGTTCATCTTGAAGGACGAAATTTTAAAATCAGATTCAATCTATTCATCTCTCTTCAAAACTCGTTAATAACAAGAAGTTCCAAAAAGAACTTGAAGTCTAGTTTCTTTAAAACATTGCATTTTCCGTTTTTGTTTGTTTTATTTTTTTTTTTAAATCGAAAAAAATAGCAGAAAGGAAAAAGTCTCTTTTTTTTTTTATATTAGAATCTCTGCTGAATGCAAACATACAAACATTACTCATTAATTAATAATTAAGTTATTTAAATCTAATTAGTTTTAATCATATCAAAAAATTAATGAAATTGAGAGATTTCCTTGTTTCAGTTTTCTTTGAGAATTTTTGTCACTTTCAAGTGGAGTTTCTAGTTAAGGATTCACAAGGAAAAAAAAATCAAATAAAAAAATGAAAAAAAATCAAATAAAAAAGTGACATTGATTGTTATCCGTAAATATGCAAGCCAACTTTCAAGAAGATCATCCACCTAATTCAAATCTATCAGGGACACACATACACACAGACTGACTGATTTTATAAGCCTCACTATTCTAAGAATGCAGGTTAATGAAACAGGAAATTCATCCTTTTGTTTGTTTTGAGAATTTATGTTTCCTAAAATGTATTGAAAAATAGAAGGGAATAATGAACGTTTCAATGAAACCAAGCTCTTCAGTGTATTTGTAGTAGTGACAATCTCCACACAGACCGACACTCACGTTTCAGGTATTTCTCGAAACATAAGCAAGATATGATCATAGGACCTTAACTCGTGAACATCCGATAAAATTCGATAATTATTCTTTTGTCTGATTTCAATGTTTTGTAAAATAGAAATATAAAAACATATAAAAATGAAGCGGATAAAATAAATAAAACGACAAAAATAATGACTTTCACGAAATAACAAAAAGTAATTGGATGGCTCTTTGGATTGCGTCGGTAGAAATTCAAGCATCTTCACATTTTAATTCGTTTCATTTCAAACTTTCTTTCTGAAGCTTTTCCTCTGAGGATTAACCAGTTGTGCATCATGAGGACATTTGTCTTTTTCTTAATTTTCTTTTTATATCATGAAGTTTCCGAAAACCTGTATAGTTGCCTGGAAACAGTACATTATAATTGCATTCTTTTAAAAACAAAAATTTGTTTTTGCTGCTACCAGATAAATATAGAAGTTAGTTTTTAAAAAAAAAATTCGAAGCCATTTTCTCAATTTTTTTAAGTAAAGTATTAATTTAACGATTGGAAGAATAATGAATACATTTATTATAAAACAAAACCACTTGAAATTCAGAAACGATGTCTTTTAACTACATTTACAGAAATGTTTAGTTGGAAGTCTTAGATAAATAGATTTATTGATAAAAAAACGATAACTAATTTGAAACTCATATATCGACATCTCCTTTCGGCATTTTTTTATATTTAAATATTTTATAATTAATTTATGTATCTTCGTTTCTAATACCACGGAAATGCTTTAACGGAGTGATTTTTACAAATGACCTCCCGAAGTTGATTTCCCTGCAATACCTCTTTTCTCAGGGTTAGTTTCCTTTCCAAAGGATGACATTTCAACCAATAAAAATACTATAAATTCCATTATAAATATTTATTTTAATTGACAAGAGGATATTACTTTAAATCTGCGATTATTATAAATTGAATTATTTTATGTCTAATTTACGAGGTAAATAGAGAAAAACTTTAAAATAATAAAACAACAGAATTACGAAAGAAGATAAAATTTACATTTTGAAACATTTAAGAAGAACGTTACTGTGCAAATACTTAATCGTTTCTACATTCAGTCGTTTTAAATAAATGATTTTTTTCCTTAAAGGTGGGTGGCAAACGAAATAAAAAACCAATTAACGGAAGCAAAATCTTTGTGGAAGAAAATAGGATCAGATATTAAAAAATAATAAAAGCAATAATAAACAATTTTTTGAATTTTCTTTTTATTAGGAACAATGAACCTGCGAAATAGCAACGTATCTCAACTAACGAGAGGCGAATCTATCAAGTCAGTAATGAACTGGGGCTTATGTGCGACTGTCTCCGCCTTGCAACAGTCCAGGAAAATCGATGCGAGCACGGGCTTCCTCTTTCGTTCTATACAAGTCCCTATTAAAGGATCCGACCTTCCAATGAACCTCTAGATAATTTAGTGCTTCCCAAATATTTATTTCCTCTCCCAACGGAATTTGCAACCTCTAGCAGCGTAATCGCAACCAAACTTCAACGGAAATGCGGACGATGGTTGTGGCGTAAGCGACTAGTGATTCTCTGCCGTCAGGTTCTTCAGTATGGAGTCGACGCTAGGATACTCCTTCCATACCCCGAACTGGACCCTCAAAGTGCGCTCCATTCTCTCCCAGTTCAGTGACCTGTTCAGCGAATTCGGAAAATACATCGCCCCCGCTTATCACCATGATCGCTGTGAAAGGTATGAGTGGCAATCGAGGTAGGATTCACACAATCACACCTTTTCATCTCTCAACGTAAACAAAAATTCCTGGATATCAATGATGCAATCACTCCCACAATATTGGTATTTGTAGAAAACCTACATTAGATCAGAAAACAATAACTAAAGCATATTTAGTGAATTTTAAGAAAATCTTTAAATAATTACTTCATAAAAATTGAAATAGCAGAGTAATATCCTTTAAATTAGTTACAAAAGAAAAAGAAAGAAAAGAAATGTAAGATCTCAATTTTTGAATTCCTTTAAGTCTTTTCTTTTTGATGATCAGGATTTGTTTCATTTCAGTTTTATTGAGAAAACTGTTCTTAATTCTCTTTCAAAAGATTATTGGTAATAGCTGCAAACTGATACAACGTCTTTGTTTTAAGCGATTGTTCAAGGTTATTTATTTTTTCTTTTGTACTGCTTTAGTCTTTTTCTCGTTTACATTAGAATTATTGATTATTTCTAAAAATATCAAGAAGTTAATAATTTTAGTTTCGACATTTTGTTTCCTGCCAAAAAAAGAAAAAAAAAAACCCTCCGTTGAGGAAGAAAAATATAGATTGCTTCTTTTGAATTTATTATTATTACTATATATAGAATAGTCTTAATCTACTATTGGAATGTATTGTTTTAATTTTTTATTGTTATAGTTAGAAGCTTCTCTGCAATATTGCATTTTGATAAGCTTTCATTGTTACTATTTCATACATTGCATATCATGGCTTAGTGGTGGGAATCAAAATAAAAATTCCTCTCATGTTAATCTACGAAGAAACAAAACATTTCTGATTTTTTTGTCTTTTTGAAAGAAGACTGAGGTTGTTCAAGTTGGATTTTTCATTTTTATTTTTTTTTTTTTTTTATAAAAAAAAAAATCTTATTCCACAAATTTTCGAAACTTAGTAAGAAAGAATTCTTAATGATTGAACTTACTTTGAACTGTCTATTAAAGGATAAAATTAGGAATATCAATAAAAAACTGTTTTATCTATTGTTGAATAAGTTGAAATTGAAAATATGTCAAAAAGATTTCGTTGTTTAAATTGTCTTTTGTAAAATTTGAAAAACATACAGTAAGTTTAAGATATTTAAATATGTAAAATAGGATAGTATTTAATAATCATTGTGATAAGAATCGCTATAAAATTATAAAATCCTAAAATTACCTAAGGTAATAATTAATTACCTTAATGGCGATATTAATTATGCGGTCATCCCATAGGTCCGTAACCTTAATCATAGTCTAAAATAATTTCTCAGGAAACCCAACATCCGAATTGTAAACAAAGCTAACAATAAACTCGTTTACTGCACATCTAACAACAAAAAAAGACATCTTGAATAAAAATAAAGTGGTTTACGATATTTCATGCCTCAATTGCAACAAAAAATATATTGGCTATACAACACCGTCATTAAATAAAAGATTGAAACAGCACTTAACCAATTACAACAATAAAGACCGTTTTAAATCCATTCTTTATCAACATAAACAAAAAACCAGCCACACCCCTTGAACACATTGAGGTAATAGTCCAAACTAAAACTGTCTTCTCCCTTAACTTACATGAGTCTTGGCGTATCGACAATTCTTCCACAATCAATAGCGAACTATCCAATCACATCATCAGGGGATATTTAAACACAGCCCTTCCAAACCAACACACAGTCGAAAATAATCTGCAGGCAGGTTGAAACGTCCGTATCCATATGTTTTAAATGACCTCAATTACCTTAGGTAATTTTAGGATTATATAATATTATTGGGATTCTTACCACAAGAATATTTAAATATGACTCCAAGAAAACAAATTTCTTTTAAATACTGTTTGGATTCGACGCCATTTTTGATAAAAAGATTTAAATGAAAGTAAATATTCAGTGGCAGATACACAAATATCTTAATTTGCATCATTTGCACAACAGAAACTTCAGAAATAATGAATAATTATTTAGAAATTAAAAGAAAAATTCAATGTAATAGAACATTAAAAAAAAAATCAACATGGTTACTTAAATATCAAAATAACCAATCAGTATTTCTTGATAGATGTTATCATTGTGGTAAGATTATCTTTAATTAAAAATATTCAATTTATCAAGTTTTATTCAGTCTTTCTTTTGAAATTTTAAATCTATAACTTTTGCTAATTGTAGAACCATAAACATAGTTTCAAAATTTTGCTGGTTTTCAAAGTGACATCATTGCTGTTGTATCACCTTTTGAATACTACCATAGGAAAACCCTATAGATAGTGATGCAAGACGGTGAATAGTTTAAATTTATTATCAAACTTTTAGCTTTCCTATATAATTAGTTATATCGTGATACTAAAATCAAGCTGCCATTAAATGATATTCATATACAAAAAGAAGGGTCAACGTTCTTGTATAAATACATCTGAGTTTCAACATTGTCTAATAAATAGGCAGTTTGATTCTGAAGGAAGAGTGGAACATGGATAAACTCATTGTCTGAGGAATTTTCTCACTCCGGGGTGAGATTTACTTAATATTTCGGTTCGGTATCTCGGGCCTTCTTCAGGAGATGTTAAGTCTGGCGCATTTCTGATGTCAGTTTTTCAGATAAGTTGTTTACGAGGCTTGCTTCTTGGAGACATGGCGCCGAAAAAAAACTGACAACAGAAATATTAATATTTCAAATATTAATACAATAATCTACATCTACTGAAGAAGACCCGAGTTACCGGACCGAAATATTGAGTAAATCTCATCGCGAAGTGCGAAAATTCCCTACACAATGAGTTTATCCATTAAATAGGCAGTTGTTGTTCTTAGTTCCATCTAAAGATCCAAATTGCATCAAAATCAGTAAGAATCTTTCTGTAAATAACATATCGCTCAACTTTCAGCTTTTCAGGATAAATAATTCTTGATTTATCGTTACAACGCTTTATTGTTGTTCGTTTTTTTTTTCCTTTTCTCTTAATAGTTGGTCTCATGTCTACCAAAATTAAAAAGAATTTTTAAACCTTAAACCTGCCACTAAGGTTTCACTTCCTTAGGTATTGTCTTTTATTCTGAGATAAAATTGAATAAAATTGCATTCTAAAACATTATTGTTCTGATCGTTTTTAGTTTCTGATGTTAAACCAAACCTACAAACCAACGGACCTTATCTAGGCATTGGCGAAGGTGTTCAAAGGGGTTCCGAAGCAAAACTTTTGTAATGAAATCTCGTCAGATTCCATAGAAACTAGGTTGTTAATAGAAAAAGCAGTTCGCAATCAAAATGTAATGATCCTGAGTAAAAAAGAAAGATTGAGAAGCGTTGATGAAGACTAATATATTTGATAGCTACGCTTTGTTACACGAATATAACGATTAATATAAAGTACCTTTTTTAACAGCATCTTAATATGTTGATTACAACAAATAAATAAAAATTGAATTAAGTAAATTGTTATTCGGGACAACTTGGCAAAAAGATTAACCATTACTATAAACTCTGACCTCTAAATGTTTACAAATGGTTCCAATTTCAGTTTTGAAATGTCAGTAAAATTCCATTTTCAGAAACCAATTAATCCAAAGCAGAAACTGTTCCTATCCTTAAGCTCTGTCTTCGGTCATTTTAACAGGATCTTATTGTTTCGTATTTTATTAAATCATTTTACAATCGCTGAAACATTTGCTTTCTAGACACCAATGATTCCAGAATCTGAAAAGTTTCAAGTATAAGTAGGAGCTCTCAACTAAATAAATATGGAAATGAAAATGTTCCGGAGGCTTCAACTAAATAACATGATTCAAATAAAAGTTGACTTAGATTCTAATACAAGACATAATAGATTAATCTAACTTTGAGACACGATAACTATTAACTTACTAATTAATAAGATAAATAATAATTAACTAATAAAAACAAAGGAGAACTTCAGTTTTAAAGCGGTCAAGTAGCTTTACTTGCTTTTGTTACGTAAATATTTTTGATGTCATCAATTTCTGTTTTATCTGGAATTTTGAAGGTAGTTGCGATAAGAACTCAGTTTATCTTATCTTTGTTAAATTACAGTGCAAATAGTTCTTCCATTGAGGAACTCGAATTGTCATTGGATAGAAAGAAAGTTGTCAAAAATAAAATTTAAATTGTGAATACTATCAGGAAAAAAAGATAGTTTTTTGTTTGTGTCTTTTTTATAGTAATTTAATGTTATCTTTCTAATATAAACTTTCAACAGAAACAACTATTGTTGTCTAACTCTAAATTATTTTTTAATTGGCATTTTTAATTAATTATTTTTTTTTTTCTATTTTTTTTAAAGAAAAACTTTAATTTATCTCAAGAAAATTGAATTTCTAACTTCTTTGATTAATTTTAGGCTCATTTTGAAAATTAATCCTAGAAAATACAAACTTTTTCAAATTGAAATGTCAAATTGAAGTTATTTCCTCGTTGAAAAAACAAAGGAATTCTCCGAAATTAACGGAAATTATTTCATTTTAATTTTGCAATTTTGAAATAACTGTATCACTTAACAAAAAGTAAATCTGTTTTACTTGAAATAACAAATAAATTCGCCGTTCCGGCATGGCCGAGCGGTCTAAAAGGCGGTCTGTCATGTGGCCGATGTGTCGGAACCTGGGTTCGAATCCCGGCGTAGGCATGGATGTTACTTTCTTCTTCTGTGTTTCGTCTGTTTCTGCGGGTATAGTGTGAGCTGCCTCCTATGGCGAACCCTGGGCAACGTTTCAGCGGCTAAATGCTCACATTTCTCGCCCCTTGTTGAGGCCCATAGTTTATTATAAGATCCGGGCGTTGGCAAAAAAAAAAAAAAAAAATCAAATAAATTCATCTTGTTTAATTCTAATCCTTTCCCTTAATATTATTAATAGAAAATGAACGAATTTAAACTAAAATTCTATTTCATTTCAACATAGTTCTATTAATATCTTAGGACAAATCAGAGTTATTACTTTAAATATTTCTGCTCTCATAAATTCTGCAAAGTATTAAGATAATTTTACTTTTAAAATTTCATTTAAAGAAAGAAAAGTCATTCATAAACATTTAATGTAATGAACCCCCCCCCCCTTTAACAAAATCCTGGCTACTTGCCTGGACGAACATATAAATAAAAGCAAGATTTTAGAATTAATTAATGAGCATATTGATAAAAATGCTTTTACGTGCAGTTAAAATATTGGAAGATACCTAACAATAAAAGCACTTTAAAATTTAAAATGATTAAAATTCCTAAGGAGACGTTTGCTTCACTTGAAAATGGGATTCGAACATTCGGAGACCTGAAACGTTGTGTGAGTTTTATATGTTTCATCATTTTAAAATGCTTTTAAGATCTTCCAATGACTAATGGGCATTTCTGCTTCAGCATTTTTAATGAATAAAATTGTTTAATGTAAATTATTTGGAAGTATGTTTCACATTTTCGATGCCAATAGGATAGATATCTGTTATTATCCGTTTGAATTCTAAATTTGCTTCAATAATTTTATTATTATTAACGCTGTTCCATCATAATACTGCTTTAATAGATTAATTACAACCAGGACCACTGGAAGGCGCCTTAATCCCTCCCCTTAATATTTTTATTTGTTAATTTTTTTATTGAGAAATAGGACAGTGGTTAAGACTACAAGAGAAGAATTACTATTCTATTATGTATTCGGAATGGAGAATTGATTTTTAAAACTTAATTTCGCGCCCCTTATTATGGCTCCTTTGTGTAGTGCATAACTTGCACATCTGCTAGTGGATGCAATATTTTCTCAATTGTCAGTAAAAATTCTACCGTTGAATACTTTCGTTGAATTAGTCTTACATTCCCTTAACTTTCCTTTCTCCCCAATTTAGCTACATCATCCACAAATGCAGACAGAGCGTTTGGCTGCAAGAATACATCTGAATACATTCTAATGATTGTTGCATCAATGCCATCCTGATGATTGCCATTCGCTGTTCTAATGCTGCTCGTTACACACAAATATAGCTTATTATTATGTGCCACTTTTAGCATTATACGTCGCTTTATGATATCGAGAACTATTAGTTTCCAAAGTCAGCATAACATAGTGAGCTCTGCATAATACTAACGAGGTCCTTTCGCCCGAAGCCTTTCCTTTTCTACAAATAATTTCAAAGAATGTTTCAAATAAGATAACGATCAACTTTGTAGGTAATCTATAGACTTCTTTAATGACCAACAAAATTGCACATTCCTTTGATCTGATTAATCTTCCTTGATCTTATTTACACAAACTCGAAGGAATCACTTGTATTTCAAATCATCAGCACAAGATAATCACCAAAGCAAGGAATTTCATTCTTAAAATGATTCAGGATTCAATCTTTGTTCTGATTCTACATAGTTCTTCCACTTCCTCACGTGATATTAGAAACTAATTGTGCCTACTCAAAAGAAATGCATTGTAATAGATCTTTAGTAGTTTTTAAAATGTTCACCACATCTTGTTTCTTTTTGCACATTCTATTAGATGTCTCAATTTTCAGTTCCAAGATAAAAGCACTTTCAGTAGTTCTTGGTTTTAAAAATTAAAGAATCAGTTAAAAAATTTTACTTATTCTTCAAGGCTAAATTAAGTTTCACTTCAGTATACCTTAACTTACCTTATTAAATGATGCTGTTTTTATCTAAGTGTCGTTATTATTTTTCATTTACCGAATTGGAAATTAATAATTTTCGACATTGGATTTCTTTTTCAAAAATTTACTTTTAAAAAAAGTGTAATTTAAATAAGCTGAAAAAAAATCAAATCTCAACATTACACTTAATAATATTAAAATTCAAAATGTAAATCACGGAAATATTTGTGGCACTTCCAAATTAAACGATATATTAAAACATTTACAATAAAAATTGTGAGTTTCCATAATTCCTGAACTCCCCTAGTGAGCTGATAGGATGGAATGAATTAAAAAGAAAATATAACCTTCCTAAAGGCTGCTACACACGAACAAGTATACATGACAAGTATAATTGGTGCTCAAGTATACCCAAAAAACCCCTCGCCACCACACGGTACTGCATACTTGACAAGTCTCATTTTATGGTTGAGTTATGTCGAGTTCGGACGACGACGCTTTGCTCGCTTTGGCTGCGTGTGTCCTTATTTCCAAAAGGACAAAACGAAAGAAGAAACGTGGGATTTGGTGTAAGGAATGTTTATTGAAAATAAAAACCTATTCGCACACTAACTTACTAAGTGAATTGGAAATATATCCGAATCATTGGCATAATTATCTGCGAGTGAACGAATAAACCTATTTGAATCTTTTATCACTCCCCCAAAAAAATCGCTCATTAAGACATATGTATAATAACGTATTAAAAAATTAAAAACAAATATAACAAAGAAATATGATTACAGATCCATGTAGTACCAGAATTCGTTAAGAAATGTTTGAAATGTTCAATTCTTTCAATGCTGTATCTCTATTTATTTATTTTCTTCACAGTGATATCCCGGTCGACGTTTGGATCAATGTTTTTATATGTTCTTAATAATATATTATATGCTGTTTCTTTCTTAGCCTTATCATGATAATCTTTAGATTTAATCCGCCGCAGACAAGGATTACTTTGGTAAACTAGAATGAATTCTTCCAATACTTCTGTGTCCTTTCCGCAGTTCACTAGCCATGTTGGAACGGACAGTTCGGAGAGATGTTTATCGGCCGAGATCTGAGTCACAAATGATTTTTTTCTGCAAAGCGCATGCGCAAGCCGTGGCTTCAAGTATAAAGTTCGAATCTTCGTACTGCATACTTGAGCTCCGTCAAGTACGAAATTTCCGCTACACACGATCAAGTATACATGACAAGCGTGATAAAACTGCATACTTGTCATGTATACTTGATCGTGTGTAGCAGCCTTACTACATAACATGCATTAATACTTATTACAATAGATTTAATATCTGTGATTGATTTCATCCGTTAATATAACATCATATTCTAATGTTAGAATGGAACGAGTCTTCTTTATTCAACATTGTTTATTATCAAGGATTTGAAAATCAGCTCAGAATTCTCCAGTAACAAATGAAATAGATTTAACTAAAAGTAATGTGGACCAGGCAGTCAAGTGGTAAGGGCGTTTGAGTGCGGGTTCATTCCCTCACCTCGGCGGATGTCGGGGATTTTTCCGTGCTCCATTCTCCTCCAAATAGGTCCTAGGATCTGCCCAATCCTCTGAAGAACGGGTACCAGATTTGTTTCCCGGGAGTAGATGCGGGTAAGCGTTGGTCACCGGATCTCATCTTAGCCCCGAGGACAAGATGAACCTTAACTCCACCGTCCCCATGGGCCCCAATATAGAATTCGCCCATCTACCTAATCCATTATTAATTTTTCTAATAGAATCGCTGACCACAAATTAATCTAACCATTCCGTAAGTACAATATCACTATGTATTCGATAAGTAAATCAGCTATGTACAGGGTTTGATAAAATTAGATTCTTCCATCATAAAATTAGTAAAATTAAACCTTTAGGTTAAATTATTGGCTTAAAGGAAATATAAATCAATGTATTTATGTTGAATGCTAGCTTTACTGAAAGCATAATTTCTTGCTGGAAAATCGATTCCTCTAATATTCAAATAGCATAAAAATTAAATAATTTATTTCATTATTAAGACGAGCGAAACGAACCCATCCATTCCCAGCTACTTGTGAACCGATTTATTCAGAATCTATAGTAGCCAGAAATAGGAAATTTTACATGCTCACTTAGAAATCCTTGTAGAAGTGCACAATCATATTTTCAACACTTAAAACTGTATATTTTATAAGAATAACTTGTTTTTAAAAACTTGGAAAAAAAAAAAAACATGAGAAAGACCATAACAAAAGCGCCATTAGTTCTGAAACCGAAACAAAAATTTGTAATTTCTAATAATTCTATAGCGTCGTAGCTTTAGTCACTTTTAAAATATCTTCAATCTTAACATATATACACTCATGGACAAAAAAATTAGCGCACCAAGAAGGAGTCGTCAAAATGAAACGAAAATTTACATACGTAATGATTACTTTGATATAAGTAAATGATAAGAAAATCAAAGAAAAAGGATAAT
>JAFIDM010006943.1:68824414-68839163 GCA_023159025.1 Thereuonema tuberculata
AGTGCGGAGACAGTCTTGTGACACCCTTGCCGTATGAGGCCGAGCATTGTCTTGTTGAAAAATGGCTCCTGGGAGCCGTTGCATGAGTGGCAACACATGTGGTTGCAGGATGTCATGAACATACCGCTGGGCTGTCATGGTGCCACGGAACAATACTAGGGGTGACCGTGTATTGTAGGCAATGGCACCCCATACCATCACACCAGCTGTGGGAGCGGTGTGTCGCTGTACAGCAAAGGCAGGATTGAAGCGTTCACCACGGGCTCTCCACACACGAACACGATTGTCATCACTGCCGAGATTGAATCTGGATTCGTAGCTAAAGACGACCTGGTTCCATTCCGCTACAGTTCAGTTTCCTCGTGCGCGGCAAAACTCCAAACGGAGGCATCGATGGGTGGGCGTCAAGGGCAGCACACGTAATGGGCGCCGCGATACCAACTGTCCTTCAGCCAGGCGCCTTCGTACGGTTCGAGAAGACACAGCGGCCCCTAGCGAAGGTGCTACCTGTGCCTGGATGGCGGCCGATGAAGCAGTTGGCTGTACGCGTGCATTTCTGACTATGTGGCGGTCTTCTCGACGACTGGTCTGTCGAGGGCGTCCTGAGCCTGGTCTTCATGTACATGACATCTCTCGGGTCCACTGGTCCTAACACCTCCTCACAACACAATCAGAGCGGCCTAATTGACGAGCTACTCGCCTAGCTGACCACCCAGCTTCCATCATCCCGACGATTCTCCCTCTCTCAAACTGCGACAACTGCGTATACTGTCTTCGAACACGGCGTAATGGCATGTCTACCTCAGCTCTTCCTTTGTAAATGATTCAGCACACTCAAACAAGCTTTGGTTACCTGTGTTATACTCCACAGAGTACGATGTTCAACGCCCTCTACCGGCTATACGTAATGCGCAATCACGCTGCATTTCTAATCATTTGCATATCTCCCCGACATGTACCTTCATTGCAAGTTTCTTTACGATCCCGCAATTATTTCTTGGTGCGCTAATTTTTTTGTCCATGAGTATATATTTATTATGCAAATTTTCAGAAGTGATTTTAACAGTGCGCAAGTCTACTCAAAGCCCGGCTTTTTATTAGCTTTATTTTCTAATCTCAATAGCAACTCGACGAAAACATGAGACAGTTCTCTCTTGTCTCACAACAGTCGCTGTACACAGCCCCCCCCCCCAATCAAATTCCGGGCCCTGGTACCAAATGCAATACCGGGCCTTCCCCTTCCCCCTCCCCCCATGTTATCAACAAAATCATAAATTCTTAGCCAAAAATATCGCGAAAATACCACACGATTTAATACTTCTACAGCAGAGATAGGCAGACTTTTGTCAGGTAAGGGCTACCTCAAGTATACTCAAAGTGCCACAGTCCACCTTAAGACTGAAAAAAAAAACGGAATCTCCAAATCGGCGACCAAAAAAAAAAAACAGAATCTCCAAATCAACAACCAAAAAAAAAAAAAAACGGACCCCCCAACTGTTTTACACTATAAACATACTGTAGATCTCAGCCCGGGCCCCTTTCAAGGTCGGGCCCCGGTGCTGAGGAACCAACTGAATCCCCCCTTGTGGGGGGCCTGGCTGTAGAATATAAACATTATTATAAACTTTATTTAACATAAAACTAGAATTGTTCTTAATTATTGTAAACGATGGCCAGCAAAGAGAATGATATTAAATATGATTTTTTTTGCCATTGTTCTTCATTGTAGAACAGTAATTGGCTCTTTCTTACATAAATAAAGAAGATAAATGGATGAATTTCGTTTTAAACATTTTTCTTGTTCAAATTAAGTATTTCTTGTAGCTTACCCAACATTATTTCAAGCTCTGTTTAAAAATGAAGTCTACTTCCTTTCTACCAGTTCCAGCACAACTGTTTCTTCCCACGCTTCATTAATATTGGAAGTAAGATAGCAGAAGAGATGGCAGATTGTACGAAGCTATCGGATTTTACTCTTCTTATCTCGTGTTGTTATTTTACCCACATTCCCCTTATAAATACCATCCCACAAAAAAAAGAAAATGAAAACCTGGGCAAGAAGCTATTTCAGATTTAATAGAAATAAGCAAAAAATTGCAATAAAAGTGGAAAAAAAATACTTACATAAGATTTAGTAAACAAAATCATTTTTTTTTTTTTTTAAAATTAATATTGCTACTGATCTGCCTCTCCACATCCCCCCCCCCCTTTTCAAAAACTTTCTTCTGTTTTATTTTTAAGAAAATAAAAAATACAGTAATTGTTAACAGTCTTTTAAATTAAAAAGAAAAACACAAGAGAAGTTTCCTCTGACTTGAGAAGTATTTCACCGGATGTACGAAAGTAAGCGGCTGTTCCCATACGACAGAACTAACATGGCATCGGTGTTACGTCTCCACGCCCTGCCTCTTCAGTTTCTTAGAGCAAATGAAATTTTTACTATATTATCCAATATTACTTTTGATGCTAAATTACCGGAGCCATGATGACATTTCCAGTGAGAGAAATTGAGAAGTTAGTATCTGTAAATAATGGTAGTGATAATTTGCTTTCAATTCTGGAAGAGTTCATCAAATTTCAATCAAATAATTCAGTAGAGCTTCTTATAATTCAGCATATAATTTATTATTCATATAATTTAACCTACAAATTATAATTACTATGAAAAGAATAATATAATAAAAACATCTTAAATCTGTCTACTCTGTTTAATTCAATAGAAATTCTCATCGAAAACTTATTCTTACGAGTGACACGTTTCTCCTGCTTTCCGTTTATCAGTTACAAAGTTTATAATAAATAATATCAACATAAAATACAATTTTAGAACAATTAGTAATAGTGTCAGTTACTTTCTACGCCGTTAGTCTTAAGGTAACAGACTTGTCATAAACAGAGATTCTTTTTAATTACCCAGTTATTGAAGAAATCGCATTTGATCATTGCTTCGTCTTCAACATTAAAATATTAAAACACTGTGATAAATTTATAGAATATTGTAAATTTATATTACGGTGGGTTTTACTAACTTTTAATGTTTGTTTTTATTAATTTTTATGTTTTTATCAATATCTGTTTACACAATTATTATTACCTAAAGAAAACCTTAATTAAAATAAGGTTATCTTCAGAATAGTTTTATGTATTCTCAGAGAAATTAAAAAAAAAAACAATGAAATAATAGGAAAAAAAACAAACATCATGCATATGTTTTTATGTAACCATTTGAAATAAGCAGAAATAACCAAATGAATAAAGGAGTTTAAAACTGAAGAACGAAAAAAATATCAAGTCACCAACAACAGAAATATCTTCTGAACTATCTTTCTTCATTAAACTTCTATTTCAATGTAAATTTAATATATGTACATTAGTCAGATAAATTCGTGAGTAATTTAGTATTTTTTTTCTACTAATATTCACTTTTTGTTCTGATATACAAAAATGAGCTTAGTTGCAAACCACATGAAAATGAAAGTATTTCTCAGAACAAATACGTAGTTAACAATTTTAAAAACGGTAGAATAGATTATGCACTTTACATTCAGTATCTGATAGTGGCATTACATTACTGTTACAATTACTGAATTACCAAAAAAAGTGAAGAGATTTTACTCAATTAATAAGTAATGTTTGATTAGCTATTTTTTTTTAATAATTTCAACAAAATTGTTGATATAAGTTTGGTTTCTTTTTAATTACAATTGGTGTAAACCTATATTTTGTAACAAATTTTCAGTGTTTATATTCAATCTGATACAGTCGAAACAAATGTTCAATGAGTTTTATTTATTTATTTTATTTTTTTTGTCACCAATTTGCCACACAATATTGTTGATATTTGTTTATATCTGAAGGAGAAATTATAATATCATGTCTTGGAACAAACAGACATTTCAATGACAATCTACTGGTAAACATCAACTCTTGTTTAAAAGCACTTAATAGTTTGCTTGGTTCAGGGAACAGTTTGTAATCATATGACATTAAATATTGACCAAATAACTTAGAAATGTTTAAAATCTGTAAATGAAAAACATAAAAAAAATAATCCAATTCCCACAGCATTTTTTATTTACATGAGAACTATTAACGGCGTTTTGTAAATAATCAGCCTTTCTACATTGTTTTACATCATGTATAGGTTAAAGTTTGCCATTTTCTAAAATCTTTGTGATATTTATATAGAACAGAGCTTACTAATATTATTTCTTAAGCAAACAAATTCTACTGTATATTTTTAACATTTGTTGAAGCTTTGAAGTTTTCAAAATACCTTTTTTTTTTTTTCAAAAGAAGCCACTTCTACATTGTTTGCATCAGTGACAAATTAAAGAAAATGTGAAAAATCCCAACATTTAGCTAGATGTGAATCTTCAAGTATTCTTTTACTCTTGTTGTGAAAGTGTTGAGAATCCTCGAATTTGTGATATTAAAACTTTATAGGTTCAGGAAACTTGATTTAGAAATTACACTTGCCTAAAATTTGAATGAGTGACTTTAAATGACTACGTATTTTGTTTTGTTTTTTAAATAATTTTATTTTATTTCTAATCTCTGGTTTTTGTCTCTTTATGTAGATCTGTGCAGATGCGATTGTACACCATTAACAAAAGAGAATTTGTATTGGTCTTTGTAGTATTCTTTGCTTGCTTTGGCTTGGCAGTCTTCATAGGTTTAGCAGGTAAGCAACTTTCTACCAAACAACTAATGAAAGCAACTTCAAGATTAATTCTTTTTAAAACAATGCAGTTCAATTTGCAGAAATATCAATCCAATAGTTAGTTTCTGAGATCTGTGTATCGAAATTGTTGAAATGAAAATGCTCTTCACTTTTCATTTATTTTTGAAGAAGAACTATTAGTAAGTGATATACTGGTGCATCTGAGAAAACTATTAATAGTAATTAAAAAATAGTTACTTTCATGTTAATTTAAGATCACAATTCAATCACAGCATCCTATGTGTCGTCAAGAGTGGAAATTCAAAGGGAAAAAAAAATAGTTATGCTTTTATTAAAACCTCTGACAATACATCTTTGCAAAAGGAAGGGTTAACGTGCTGACAAATTCACTGAAAAATGTCTGTTAAGCCCAGCACAAGAATAAACAAAAAGAATTGCCTTTTCTGATTCATTTTTACGGGGTGGATTAGCTGTTCCCTAATCAGCTGTTCCCTAATCCACCCCGTAAAAATGAATCAGAAAAGGCAATTCTTTTTGTTTATTCTTGTGCTGGGCTTAACAGACATTTTTCAATACATCTTTGTTCATAAAACATTGTCATTATCTATCTCTAATACGTAGCAAATGGTAAAAAGTAAATTGCTAAAGGGAATTGAAAATTAATAATTAGTTACTGATAAAAAAATAATGACTGAATTTGCATGTTTGAATGTAAACATGAAAAAGTTAAATAAAATTGAAATAAACTTAGTTCATTCAAGTCACATATATAGGCATTCTAATTGTGAACTTTCACTGCTTCTTTGTTCTGCATTATAACCATTATTTGATGAGTGGCTTTATCAAATCAGTCTGTCCGTATGTATGTACCCCCAATAACTTGAACCACTGGAAGCATCTTCTTAACACTTGGTATGTATTGTACATGGAATGATATGAGAAGTTGATTTCAAATATAAAACTTAGATCATCTAATCTTATCAATAAATTAGTGGGAGAAGGCAACAAAAAATGTCCATAAAAAGTTATTAGAAACTAAATAATTGATTTCATGTCTTAAACAATGGGTATTAATTCTTTTGTCTTTTCCCTGAATTTGTTGTGGTTTGATATTAAAACTAATTGACTTTTGCCAACTTAAAAAAATAAGCAAGTTTCATTATGTTTTTTTGGGAAATGGAAAATTTGTATTGTTCTATTCAGTAAATATAATAGGAAAATAAACAGGATTTTTATGTGCGTCATTTTCACAATCTTAAACAAAATAATTTTAATAGAAATAAATATTAAGTTCTTGATTTTTTATTATTTTATCAGGCAAATTCAAAAATAATAATAATATTAATAATAATAATAATAATTTAAAAATATTGTTTTAATTTGAGATTGGCAGTTCATTGCAACTTCCCTTCAATTGTTTCATTTGCTTTCATTTTTGTTTTATTTTTTAAATTGGATTTTATTAGATTTTAAGATCATAAATGACAACAGGTTACTCCAAGTGTTTACTAAGTGGCATCCTAGTACAGCTGTTTCATGCTTTTTGGCAATCGTCAGCTAGGAGTAGTTACCAGTAAACAGCATGGTTTCTGTATAGAAAATAATAGGAACAATCATAGAAATCAATGTGGGACCTTCAAAACTAAAACTAGAAACAAGAAGTGAATATAATTTTGTGCTAAAGCATAAATTTAAGGACGACCCATAATAATAGTACTGTAACGTAAGAAAAAATGAAAAAACGTTAGGAAAATAAGAAAAAAAAAAAAAAGAGCCCAAGCAGACATTGAGAAAAATAGATTAAAAGGAAAAAAAAAAAGTAAGATATAAGGGTTTGAATCGACAACCTTCAGTTTATGAGTCCGAGACAATAAACATCAAGCTATAGCTGACAACTGAAATAAGATTGTTGCATTTCTAACATTTAAGCTAATAGAGGAAATCCAATGTAAACAATGTCAAATATCTGAAAATACACTATTCCTATTTAGTTTGGGTCTCTGAACACGATGGTGAAGTCCATTTGTCAGTCCAATTTTTCATGAGTTTTTAGAGAGGTACAATGACAACAATGCCAAATATCTCGAAAGTGGGGAGGCTTTGACCCCTGAAAATACCCCATTCCTACAGTGTTTGGACCTCTGAACATGATGGTGAAATCCATTTGTCGATCCGACTTTCCGTTCAGGAATTGTTAGGGGTGGACAGACACAGACGGACAGGACAAACGCAATAGCTACTGAATTTGGTCGCTAACAAATTCACCAAAGATAGATAGGTGAAAAAAAATTCATATGCTAGCAATTCGCCAGCCTCAAAATGAATTTTCGGAGCTCATTAAATGAATAAAAAGCATATAAGAATTACAGTAAAATAAAACAAAGAATGCACATAACTAAAAAAAAAAAAAAACACACAAATTCACTGAGCTATTTTTTGATATTTGTGCTGGAAATCGAGGACAGTACTGTTTCGAGGCTTATTGGCCTCTCTTCAGCCCGACCTATCCAGCATACCAAGCTCAGTGAAATGGGACGAATACACAAAACGGACAAACATACAAAGCAATGACCCCTGAATTACAAAAACATCAAAATAAAATCAAGAATAAAAAGGGGTGAATAATTAATCCCCGCTAGCGTTTAGCTTAGCATCAAGGGATTAATTTATAACAAGATTAGTAATTAGACAAAAGATTTAACGTGCGTTAGTACATTTTTACAGTAAAATAAAACAAAGAACGCACATAACTAAAAAAAAAACACAAAAATTCAGGGGTCATTGCTTTGTATGTTTGTCTGTTTTGTGTATTCGTCCCATTTTACTGAGCTTGGTATACTGGATAGGTCGGGCTGAAGAGAGACCAATAAGCCTCGAAACAGTACTGTCCTCGATTTCCAGCACAAATATCAAAAAATAGCTCAGTGAATTTGTTTTTTGTTTTTTTAGTTATGTGCGTTCTTTGTTTTATTTTACTGTAAAAATATACTAACGCACGTTAAATCTTTTGTCTAAGCATATAAGAATATTCATAAATATCAACGGAGGAGACCAAGTTCTTTACTAAGTGACATCTTAGAACAGATGTTTACTGTTTGATGATAGTCAGCTAGGAATAGTCACCAGTAAACAGCGGGATCTCAGTACAGACGATAATAGGAACAATTTTTGGTGAATTTATTGTTGCTTATTTAATTTTGGAGGTTCCACATTGATTGATGATTTAAGATACATGAACATTAAGTTTCGAAATATAAAACATATATTTCAGTATTTTATTGTGGAAAAGTTACTTTTTTCTCACCTTTTTACTGATATTGTTAGAAAGGCGAATCTGCTGTTTTGATATTATTATGCCTCGTTAGCTGGAGGAAATAAAAAAAGACTAATTCAAAATTCAGTCTGTGCAGTGTACTTCTATTCCTACCCTATTTAATTTTTAATAGCTCAACATAATTAACTGAAATTTAAAGTGAAAATATGCACAATTAAATAGCTTAAAGAGAATTAACTATTAAAGTAGTTGATATATCTGATATCCAAGGCATCTTTTTGTTAGGAAATTAAAAAAAAGATAATCCTAAAAGGTATTGTTTAAAGAAAATGAAGAATAGATATAATGGAATTATCTTCTACAATTTATTCTAAATAATCTTTTATTTGTGTCTTTTTAACTCTGGATAACTCAATATTACCAACATTTATTTACCTCATCACACCACAGGCAGGTCAAAGTTTTCTGTTCACCTACAGTTTATAGTAAAATAAAACTAGTTTATTGTCTTTAGTTTCTAGACAGCTTAATTTCATTTCAAACATAGAAAAATATAATTACTTGAAATCAGCAACAAGACAACAACGACAACAACCCCATAAATTTAATTATCATTTCTGTCTTGAATCAATTTCTATTATAATCTGTCTACTTTTATACAAAAAAATTAATCTTATTCATGACAAAATAAAAGTTGTATAATTGATACTGTGTAAAATAAATAAATGAATGAGATATTAAATAATAATGGCAACTAACTTTTTTATTTAAAAAAATTAAACATGAAATTAATTGAAAATGATTAAAAAATAATAATGTGTTTAGTAATATCAAATTTGTTGCATAACATTAATAAGTGAATAAATAGAAGACATAAAATTAGTCTTTATAAACCTTGCAGTTGCAGATTTTAAACTTTTTTTCCCTTACATATAGATCAAGATTGTTATTTTGATTGGGGTCTGTGGAAAGTTGTTTATAATTAAAAAAATAATAATAACAAATCTTTCTTTGCAATCTACTACAGTCAAACTTGGATAATTCGAAGTTGAAGGGACCAGAAAAAAAGTTCGAAATATCCAAAAATTCGAATTACATATATTCTCTCAAACAGAATAGATACATAACTCCACGATCAAAGATACACATAAACTTTATCTAAGAATACTGCTACATTTTTTTTTTCATTAAATCAAACATTTTTTGCTAGCCTAATTATTCATCACTTTAAAAAAAAAAAGCATATATTTTTAATTTTAAATATATAATTATAGTATATAATTTTAAATGCAATCTTTGAGTCATAGCATATGATTCCAACCTATCAATTGATACAAAAATACATTCCAATCCTCGCTTTGGTTTTCCTTAGAAAGTCCGTTAAAATAAATAATGTATCTTAGCTGAGAAAAGCCTCAGGAACATTTACTGTAATATTTTAAGGACAATCGTATGAAAAATTCAAATTATCCACGATTTTTTTAACATTATTTTAATACAGAATTCTAGGGACCGAGCAAAAAATTTGAATTATCCAGAATTTTGAATTATCCAAGTTTGACTGTATTTTGTAATTGTTTATAGTTGCTTAAGCATGTAATTATTCAGTTGATTACAATTAGTGTGTAGTGTTACATACACTATATGGCCAAAAGTATCCAGACACCCTTCCGACGAAATAGATTGGGCAGATCAGAAGGTTTGATGTGTCATAGGACACTATAAAAGCATTGGTAGGGGCTTGGGCGGTCATAATTCTGCGTTCTCGATAAAATGAGTAAGTCAGGCAAGCTCAGTGACTTCAAACGTGGCGTGATAATCGGATGCCGCCATTATAGGAAATCGGTTCATGAAATTGCGGACAAGCTGCACGTGCCGAAATCAACTGAGTGGATGTAATTGAAAAATGGAGATGTCGAGGCAGTGAAACAACAGCTGCACGAAGTGGTAGACTGAGAAAACTAACTGGCTGTAGCCGTAGAATCCTGAAGAGAGTAGGGAAGCAAAGTTGCAAGTCTCCGTTAGTAGTGATGACGACGGAGCTCCAACATGCATTGGGCGTTGTCGCTAGAAGCAGAATTGTTCGCCGACAGCTAAACTATTTGGGTTTCCCTGGCCATGCGGCTTCTCACAAGTCGAACATCTTCGTCATCAATTTAAAGCTTCGGTTGCAATGGTGCAGAGCTCACCGCCATTGGACTGTGGAGGAGTGGAATACATTCTGTGGAGTGATGAATCTCAGTCCAATGGATGCATATGGGTTTGGCGGATGCCCGGGGAACGCTTCTTATCCGACTGCATTGTGCCAACTGTTAAGTTCGGTGGCGGCAGCATGTTGGTGTGGGGGTGTTTTTCATGGTTTGGCCTGAGTCCCTTAGTTCCTGTGATGGGCAACATGAACTCTGCAATGTATCGGACCATTCAGGATAACGCTGCCCTTCCAACTCTGTGGCAACAGTTTGGGAAAGGTCCGTTTCTCTTCCAACAGGATAACTGTCCCGTACACGCATCAAAGCTTGTGCGGCTGTGGTTTGATGACTTGGGTGTTCCACAACTTTACTGGCCATCTCAGAGCCCCGATCTCAACCCCATTGAACTTCTGTGGGACAAAATAAAATGCAGATTATGTGCCCACCCACATCGCCCATCTTCCGTGGCTGGACTCACTTTAGCTGTCATGGGAGCCTGGAAGTCAGTTTCTGAGACCACCTATCAAAACCTGGTGGAAAGTCTTTCCAGACGTATACAGGCTGTCATCGATGCAAAAGGGGGACTGACATCATATTAATATGTGCCTCAGGAGCCTCCGCTTCCCAACCATGGGTATCCGGATAATTTTGGCCATATAGTGTATGTATATATATATATATATATATATATATATATTTGTTACAAATGTAATATTTGTTATATTTCCTTTATTATTATTTTTTTAATAATTTCTTTCATGGTATTTTCTGATTGAAAGAATTCATTTTTTTTTCAGGTCCTCCCATAACATTAACAGTTCAACAAAATGCTTCTCACCTCATATCACCTGCAAATCAAAGCATGATGGCAGTAAGTTTTACTATTAAGACATTTTGTACCCCCTCCCCTCAAACATATAATATCAGAAAGCACATAATATATCTTTATTATAACCTGTCAAATGAGAGAAAAATGGACCATGTTCATTTGCAGAGGAAAAATTGCGAGCAAAATTGGTATGTTACTTAGCGATTGCATGCGTCGAGTTTCTTCTCCTGTAGTTTCCCTGCTATTCCCTAGAGAGCATCACGCTTCCATTTTATTCTTCAAATTTCTTTATTTACTTTTTTTTATTCATTTCTGATTTTTTTTATATTAAATGAAATTGTTAATTTATTATTTAGGATATTTTACGAGCTCAATGTATTGAAGTGAAGTTATGAAAAGAATTGTTTATTTTAACTGAAATTTAAAATTACACTGCGGCGACCGTTGAAATTCGTACGCCTGTTGCATCAGCAATAGCTTTCCATAGTTTTGTTTTTATTTTCTTCACCTGCAGAAGTCTTGAAGTGCACGTACACATTGTTTATAATCTGCCGTGCTTGGTTGTGGATTGTTTTGCAAGAAACGCCATGGAAAACTACTGTATGTTGACGTTTAGTTTCCAAATCCAACCGAGAATCCATACTGACGCCATGTTTAACAAATCTCAGGAGAGAGGGCAGGGCTTATGAACTGTGTCAGACACACTAACCGAGTAGTACTTCTCTCTGATTGGTGGTTCTTCTCTTATTTGACAGACTGTAGTACTTTTCTTTTATGTTGCTACACCACAGTTACATTCACATCTTTAAAGAATTGTTTAAAAGAAACTCCTCATAAATAAACAATGAAATCTAAGACAACGCTTTCCTTATGTCTAAAGCTGATCCTTTTGTCATTCAGATATTTGCTAATTTTAGAAATGCTGAGATGTTGAAGAGATGGATAAATAATGTACAATAGTTTATATAAATTATTTTCATGATTAGTGATCTCAAAATATTAAAAATGTCAAATACCCTTTTACCCAGACAAGCCAAAAAAAAAAAAATGAGCTGGGAATCTATTTGGACTTGAATGAAAGCAGTAATTCTCATTTAGGAATCACATGATTAAAAACCAGCATTTCATTTTCATCTTTTTCTGTGCAAAATATTTGTATGCTCATAAACAGAATTTTCCTAAATAGATGTAAAGCTTTGACATTTGAAATAAAAAGAAAGCTATCCATAGCAAAACAGTGGAAACACAGGATTATCCTTTTTGTAAAGAAAATCAATTTCTTCTGCAAAATGTAAAGAACAGATGTTCTTCATCATCATAATAATGTCTCAATAATAAAATTTAATTACTGTTAGTTTTACTGGTTTTATACTTAATAAGATTTTATGAAATGTAATAAGCTGATACTGTTATTTGGTCACAAAGTATGATTATCATGTAAAAATATTAATTCATGTTTTAAGTGTAGGATTTGCTAAGTCATCGAAATGCTAAATGTTTCTAATCAAGATACATATATTTCTTACAGGCTTAAAAGTTAAATTATTAAGTTTCATTTATTTTGTTTTTACTGTTGTCTTTATTTTGTTATGAAGGATCCAGCACCAACCTAAATAATTTCTAACTCTTTGAGTAATTTCCAAATATCATAACTATTGTACTGTACTAGTACATTACTGTATTTAATTTAATATCTCTTTGTCATTTTTTTATTTTTTCCAAATATCATAACTATTGTACTGTACTAGTACATTACTGTATTTAATTTAATATCTCTTTGTCATTTTTTTATTCAATTTTCTTATTTGAGAAAAGAAAGTTTCTTTTCCCCCCTCCTATTTGTTGTTCCCCTTATGACATGATGGGAAATTCGTTGAATATGTATCTTTTCAATTTGACAAAGAACACTTATGTCATATTTTGTGTTTCCAACTAAAGCAGTTTCAGAGATATGTGTACCCATCAAGGAATCCCCCCCCCCTCATTTCCACCACTTAGTCCAGATCTGGGTATTTGTTATTCATGCATTATTCTGGGATGCAGGTGAAACTCCTTGGAAAATTTGATAAAAATCTGTTGAGAAATGGCAATGTTGTTTCAAGACAAACACATAACCAAACAAATAAACTTTCACATTTAAATTACATAGAAGAAACAGTTTTTATTGATTAAAAAGATTACACACATTAAAATATATTTTAATGTGTGTAATCTTTTTAATCACTACAACTTCAGCAACCCACGTAAAGATTTTATTAGAATTTATTAGATCATTTAGTATAGTATCTAATGGACCATTTGAGGATAGGCGGGGCTTCCAAAATATCCCACCAGTCTACTTTTTGGCTTGTGGGATGAACAAAGCCATGTGCTTCGTTTTAACCCTAGTAGATATAGAGGCTGAACTAAAAGATTTGATTTGGATGCAACGATTGTAAGCCTTCCAAAATTTTCAGATTGGATATAGAGTTGATTATCACCTATTGAAGAAGATGACAGCAATATATTTTCAAAGAAGGATATAATTTAATGGACCACTTGAGGATAGGCGGGGCTTCGTAGTTACAACATATCCCACCAGGCTACTGCTTCGCATGTGGGATAAACAAAGCCATGTGCTTTGTTTTAACCAGTTTAGATATAGAAGAAATATTATGTTAAAGAAGGATATTCCAAGCGTTTTTACAGAATTATTACAATAAGGATCTGCACAGTACTGAACCATCTGTCCTGAAATATCAAAAATCGACGATTTTTTAAGTAATTCACACAAAGTTATATGTTTGTTTATCCCACAAGCTCTCACCACATGTGGGATACACGTCATATGTGACGTCGATAGGGCGTAAACCTCAAGTGGTCCATTCTTTATTATTTATAAACCTTTTCATTTCAAACTTTACACTCGAACTTATTTCTTTGTAAATTTTCACAGAAAGTTATTGAGCCTTCTTTGGACAAAATATGTTAAATTATTTTAGATATTTTCTATATTAATTTATTGTAATTCATGTATGGTAATCCTTCACATTTCATTCATTTATTCAAGATGCATTTATAGAAGATGCATCCTTTTTTTAATTATTTTAAAATTGTGTTTTTGTTTTACCTTCCTGTGATGTTTTGATCTGAAGGAGACGGAGTGACTTAAGTCAAAGCTTCACTTTGAAATAAATTTAGCAAGAACTTGAAAGTAATTAGTATATTTAATGTATGTGTCTTCTAAACATATCGAAATTGAGGATAATTGAGGATAATAATTGCATTTATTTTTTTTTACTTTCAAGTTTACCGAAGGAAATTGAGGCCACCACACATTCGAACAATAAAATAAAATTATAAACATAACAAAACAAATTACGTAAAACTAGTATTTTCAAGCGATCGAATACAAAATATAAATATTACAAACAAAACAGAGACAAGTAGGTCACATGCGTTCGGACTGGTCCACTGTCGTTTTTGAGGGCAATTTGTTTTGCTATGTTTATAAATTTTATTTTATTGTTCGAATGTGTGGTGGCCTCAATTTCCTTCGATAAACTTGAAAGTAAAAAAAAATAAATGCAATTATTATTTGGAAAGGAAAAACTATAAGTAAGTTTACTTGTTTGGCATAAGTAAGCTCTTATTTCTTCCTGGTTTTTTTTTTCTTTGTTTTTAAATAATTGTTTTTAATTTCAGACTGGACCATTTCTTTTGAAGACACAAACTTTGTCAACCTACAGTCAACAGCTGTGGATAATGGCAAGGATTATAATAGATTCAAAAGA
>JAFIDM010006943.1:68839173-68851420 GCA_023159025.1 Thereuonema tuberculata
GTCTTAAAGTCGTTGTAAAAATGCTTGAAAAACTTTACACTGTTAAAGATTGCTTTGTTGATATATTATTTTTTTTCTTTTTATTATTTTCAGATGAAAGTTTTATGAAGCCATTTCACATAAGTATATCAATAGATGGAATTGCTGATGACAAGAAATCAGTTTTGGTTTTGAAAGCAGATCAAGCTCATAACAGAAGTAGAACATTACAGTGTTCTAGCAAGGTAATATTTTATTAACAATATAATCAGTATATATATATATATATATATATATATATATATATATATATATACACACACACACACACACAAACACCATTAGTTATACACTCAAGTGTTTCAATGTTTCATTTGTCAATTCTGATTAGAATTTTGATTGCAATAAAATGGAATGAGAAGATGAATCTTTTATATAGTACAATATCAACATCAAAAATTTTTGCTTATGCTGATGACATCATATTGATAAATATAAATGAAAATTATGAAACTGCAGAATACAATATACAAAAAGACTTTAATAAATTAATTATTTGGACACACAATAATAAAATGAAAATAAATAGTGAAAAAACAAAACTAATGATATTGAAAACAAAAAATAAATTTTTACATACAAATCCAGTAATAAAATATCATGATTATAATTGTTTATTCGATGATGACATAAACTTCCAAAGTTGTAATTGTGAAAATATTGAAATTATTAAAACAATTAGATATCTAGGTTTATATATTAATGATCAATTCTCTTGGAAAACACATTATTTATATATATTAAATAAACTTAATTCATTAATATATATGTTTCAACATATAAAGGGTATCTTTTCTATAAGATACAAGATGTTAATATATAAATCATTTATAGATTCATTAATAAATTATGGATTATGTTGTTGGGTACATTTAGGTAATACAGACACTAATAACATAAATAGAATATTAAATAAAATAATGAATTACATAATACAAGATTATTGTATATTAACAAAGAATGAAAAAATACAGATCAGAATAAAATATAAAATTTTGATGCCAAAAGAAAAAATATTATATTCTTTAATAATAAATAACTTTTATAAAATTAGAAATCAAATTAGAAATTATAACTTAGAAAATATTACTAGAAATACATTAATAAAGATTTTATATTATGAAAATCCTAAGAACAACTTTGGATTAAGAAATAAAAATAGAATTCTATTAAAGATTTTTATGCAAATTACAAATGAATTAAAACAAAATAAATTTAATAAAATAAGTATATTAAAAAGGCAAATACTGAAAAAAATAATATTTGGCGAAATTATCTGGAATATTTAGGTATTTTTGATTACATATACTATGTTTATATTTTGTGTGTTTTTGGTCTTGTGTATTGATATTTTGTTTATATATTTTTTAGTTGAATAATTTTGGCATGAGAGATTGTTATTTAAAGTTTTATTTTCACAATTAGATTTAGAAATTTTTAATGTTATACAGTATAAACATTATGTTATACAGTAATGTTATACAGTATAAACATTGAAAGAAAGAAATTGTAATTAGAATAATAAGTAAAAAATAATTTGGGAACCTTAAATTTGATTGTAATGAATGATATTTATAATAATTTTCTTTTTGTATTTGATTTTCTTTTTATATTTCTGTGATATATTGATTTTTATATAATTATATAATTGAATCTAATTTAAGTATAATTCGTATAATTGCGTAATTATATAATTTTTATATGATTTTATATGATTAATACTTTTTAAATTACAAATATAAATTATTTATACTTTCAGCACCTGCATCACAGGATTTCATTTTGAAAACCTAGCAGGACTGTAATTTTAAATTTAGAAATAAATAAAAATAAAAAAATAAAATAAATAACAAAAATGGCAAGTAATATAAATTTACATATGATAGGCATAATTGTCTTTGAAAATATAACACAAAAGTAATGCCATTTCTTAATATAGTTTTTTTTTTTTTCAAACAGCAGCTTAGCAAAATAAAATATTCCAAAAATATCTTTTAACATATTTCAGATTTTGGCAAGCTAACCTCAAACATTAACTTAACAAATTTATAAATTAGATGTAAATTCTTTTAAAGTGAGTTCAATTGCAAATGCATCCCTTTGACTCTACCACTATTACTGCTTCTAATATAATCCTTATTAAAGAGAAAAAAATGGTCACTTAAACATATACTAAAACTACTCCTTATTCTTTAAAAAATATGTATCCTTCTGTAAATAATTGAAATTCCTCAAAAGGTTAAGGCTATATAAAAGTATAGTTTAACGTGCATGTGAGTAACTTAAAAAATATAAAGCATAATGTACAAATTAGGATTCCTATCTGTGCTATCATCAACTGGAATCTGGGACAGCTGTTTCAGCCTTATTAGGCATTATCAGCCAGATTTACCCTCAATGATAAGCTCAGAGTGCACGAAAAGGTTAAGGATTCCACCTCCATTCCCGAAAGTCGATCCCCAACCCAAGAAACACAACAATGTAAATAAACTGTAAAACTTATTCATTTCAGATGTTTGATTACAAAATTGCTTAATTTATGAAAAAACAATGCAGAATTTTATTTTCAGAAAAAGTTAAATATGAGTTTATTTTCTTTTCTCAGATTTGTGATGAATTTACAATTCTGCATCTTGGATTTCTAGACTATTCCCATTATATCATATCAGCTCAGTTTTCAGGCTTAGAAAACTTTCGCTACCGTATTCGAGATGTTATTTTTTATGTAAGTAATCAATTATGTAAGTTTTTAATTTGCTATTGAATTAATAATGAAGATTGTTTATTTACTTACTGACTTATTTACTTTTTATTTTATTTGATAGTTTAAAAGTTACAATCCAGTATTTACTCAAGTGGAAATTTGGTTTCGATTCATCTTTCTGGTATTTACATTCAGTGTAACAGTGAGTAAAATTTCTATAAAATAACACTAGGATTTCTAATTCAATATTACTGTACAGTTTTTTTACAATTACTCAGTAGGATAGCTCAAAATCAGTATTTTTTAAATTTTTAAAGAGGCTTAAAAGACAACCCAGTCTGTAGGAGTTGTCATTCAGAAGAGGAGACTTCTTCACACATCTTATGTAACTGTGGATACTTCACAGCGCTTAGACTTAAAATCCTAGGATCTTTTTTCTTAGAACCAAAGGATTTGTTTACGGTCCCTAAAAGCAAACTATTGGCTTTTGCCGTAGCTACTGGTCTTTTTGGGGATTAAAGTTGGGAAAAGTACAATAGACCTTAGGTCGCGGTGCTAGGTATATTTACCACCCATCTTCTACATTACATTACATTAATTCATTATTACTGTACAGTTTTTTTTACAATTGAAGGGGTCAGAGAGATATAGTCATAAGCCACTCTAACTTAGTTCTGAGTTATTAGCACTTTAAAATTGTGACAAAAATCTGTAAAACTGCAATTGAAACTGGAAAAATTCTTTTTATATTAAATGATACTTCAATATGTTATGAAACATACTGTAGTATATGGAATGTTAATTTTGTCAATATATGTTGTTGTGCTATTTTTTGAATTGTCACTTAGATGGCACAGTCAAAAACTTCAATCTATCACATACTGCCATCTATTATGAAAACTCCAAATTTTTTTCTATGGCTTTCAAGAGATGGGTTTAGAGAATGTAGTAACATAAGAAACTCAAAAATGACAAAATGGTGGCTTATGACTATATCTCTCTGAACCCTTCAATTACTCAGTAGGATAGCTCAAAATCAGTAGATTTTAAATTTTTAAAGAGGCTTCAAATGTAATAACTTTTGTCATTTCTAATGTTCAAAAAAAAAACGTAAGTGCTTAAACGATGGATTTAAAACTAATCGAACCATTGATTATATATGGGAGGATATAATGTTGTTACAGATATTAGATATTTTCCTCATGGTAATTCTTAATATTTTTGATGATAAATGAAATCTGTACAAGTTATTAACTTTCCACATTGGATTAACAAAAATTTTATAGTTTAAACAAAAATATTTACATAAATTTCTGGAATTTATTTTAAGAATGGGTCAATAGATATTAATAAAAAAATTATTGTTGTAGCTGCTTTAAAATGGTTTAGGTATTTTGGTAATACAGTGGGTACGTTAATAAAAGCAACATGCTATTCTAAGTTATCTAAGTAATCTTGTTAGAAAGATGCAATTTAGATACTACGAGGGTTATTTTTTAACCCATCTTCCTGTTTATTTAATGCTTGATTGTGTTCTGTTATTACTCAATCTATTTGTGAATACCCTATCCATATTTCACTGAAAATTTAAACATATAATCATGGTAACACTCATTCACAGGGAGCAAAACTAACCAACAGTTCTCTGAAGAACAACGTATTCAGTGAATGATTTGCTTTCATTCTATCTTTACATCAGTTCTATTGAACATCTGTCCCAGAGAAGGTTTATTATTGCTCTCAAATCCTACAACCTTAAGCTGTAATTTAATATGGAAACTATTTTGTAACAATTACTACTTTTAGTTACAGTCAGACCTCTATTTAACGAAGTCGCTAAATCCCGAAAAGAAGTTTGATATATGGAAAATTTGCTAAATAGAGATTCGCCTTTTAAAATCATTTAAACTACATAAAACAGATTTAAAATACATAAACAATAAATATTATTAAAAAAGTAATAAATTTAAGAACATAAAGCATACATTACCACATGCGTGCTTAAATTTTACTAATAAAGTCTGTTAATTTTTGAAGCCATTTTTCACAAATTTCTGACGTCATCCAAGATTTTTTGTTAAAGTCGTAATCCACCTCCAAAGACTTTACGCCTTTGAAACATCTTGGAGTTTTGCTTCTCCCGATAACTAATGGTTTCAATTTCTGATGTCCAGTCATATTTGCACCTAACTACAGAGTTATTCTTGCTTTGCTTTGTTTTCCCCCGAAGCATTTTTCACTTTTAAATGTTACTGTCTTTTGAGGCAAACATTGATAAAATAAAGCAGTCTCATCCGCATTAAAGATGTTTTCTGGCTTATAGTCTTTTAAAATTTTACTAAGTGTCTCCATTATCCAATTTTCAACACTACTATCATCAACGTCTTTATTTTCACCAGATATTATTTTTGCCACAATTCCGTGTCTTCTCTTAAATTTTTCAAGCCATCCACCACTTCCTTGAAATTCGTCGTTTCCCAATGCTTTCGCAAATTTAAGAGCTTTCTCAAGTATGAAAGGACCAGAGATCGGAACATTTTTATCTCGCATTGTGTGTATCCACTTAAAAACTGCCTCATCCACATCTTCATAGACACATGTTTTTAAACGTTTTGAACAAGAATTCAATGAATCAAAAGTTTGTACCTTATCACGATTTTCTATTATGGTTGATAAGCTGTTTGGAGGAATCGCAAATTTTAAAGCAATATCCTTTTTCTTCACGCTTTATCCACCTCATCAACAATTAATTTTTTTTCTTTAATGCTCAAGCACTAAAAGAATGTACAGACTACAATGTAAATGAAGATAACATAAATTATTGAAAAAATTATTTAAAGGTTCAGTGTAATGCCTTCCATGTTGCAGAAATAATTTCCTTTTTTGTTGACATGGAGGCTGATGCAATGATTAAAAAAAATGATTATATCATTCGTTTTAGGAAGTATAATAATAGATTTAATTATTTATCATTATTATAATAATTTTATTTTATTTTCATTTCACTGTATTAATTTTTTTTAGTGTTGGTTTGCTCATACATTAAGGAAATTTGCTGTTTATGATTGGTCTATTGAACAGAAGTGGATGTCTATTCTTTTACCTTTGCTGCTATTATATAATGGTAAGAAATAGTTTTTTATATTATTATTTCAAGATAATTATATACTCTGTAAATACAATTTTGTTTCTGCTATTTATTCAAGTAAATGACACCACATCTTTAGACATTGCTCTCTCATATTCTGTGGGTTGCAGGTTTATTCTTAACGTAGTCATTTTCAGTGTCATGTGACTGCATCATTTCCATTTGCATTGACAAAGACTTCAGATCAGTAAATAGTGAAATTTTTTTTTTGAGTGAATGATGGGAGATTTACATTAAGTCAAAATCTATTGAAAGTGTTGAATAACAATGATTTGTACAGCAGATCTACTACAGTTGGACTGACAAAATTCAAAGTGATTGCTAAAAGGCATGCATGAAAAAGGAGATGACATCTTTCCTTGTCCATTGTTCATGACAAAACATTAAAATTAGATATTGTCATGTCAAAAAAAATCATCTACAGCAGATGCTATAAAAAGAATGTCCATAAAAAATGAATCATTGGAATTGCTCTTGATTAGTGCAAGGACCTCTGCAATGTATCAACTGCACTTTTCTTAGGACTATGTTCATCTTGTATTCTTTTATCTATATTACTTATAGCTTTCTACAGATTCAAAGAATAATTATGAATAAGGAGCTGATGAATGCTTTTCTAATCGTTGTTAGTGATTTTTCAACATAGTTGCATCTCTTGAGAAGATATTTCTTAAGGAAGATTTTCTTTAAAGAATGATCATTTGGTAAAAATGAATTTTTTGAGAGTTAACACATAAATATTAACTGCAATTATTGATCAAATAAGAGCCTAAACAACATACAACTAAAAAAAGCTATTCTAATCTTCTGGTCGTCCAACATCTGAAAGTCAGGGAAAGTTCAGTGCACATAATTGTGGATTAATTTACAAAAACTAAAGAAATAACCTTTTTTTTCCTCACCTGGTTCAGAAATAAGAGAGTCGGCCTTTTGACATTAATGTAAATTTTCTTTATTACGTGGTAACATCAAAAACACCTTGTAGGAAAAGCAAATATACACACACAATACCATTCTCTCTCTGCTATATTTTCTTATTTTTACAAAAATCCTACATAACTGATGGCTCTTTGGAAACAACATACGACAGTTTCTTGGATCCATAGCAGTTAGTTAGAATTATAGATAATTTATTTATCTTCCCCATGTACTCAAACAGCATTTTACTTGTCAGCATCTAACCTCTCCTGACCTTCACTTTTCCACCAATATCCATACCGTAAACTGTACAACCAATCAGCATTCACCTTTGTCTAGAACAGAGCTTCTCAATCAGTGCGCTGTGGCACAGTGGGGTGAATGACGATGCCTTTGGTGTCACGAGAAAATTCTCAGAGTGCATCTGTAATAAACATTTAGCTTCAACCATAGACAAATGTTCATACCAAGAATAACATCTAGACGTCAAGTAACTTGGTCAAACAGAAATAAGAACTACATTCTATTTGGTTCAACAATGTAGATTAATAAAGTATTAAATTTTATAATTTAATCAGTCTTTAATTTTCTGTTTAAATTTATATATATATATTGATACCAATACTAATTTTATCACACAGCTCTTTTTAATACTTCTATTATTATTATTATGAACAAGTCCTTACTATAGTTTCTTCTTTTGTGTCTTTTAATTTCCAAATTCATAATTTTTGTTTTCAGATCCTGTATTTCCTTTAACATTTCTGATTAATAGTTGGATTCCTGGGATGTTGGATGCCTTTTTTCAAGCCACATTCTTATGTGCCTTGTTACTATTTTGGCTGTGTATCTATCATGGAATCAGACAGGTATTAAATCATGCAAATAATTACGACATTTTAATAGGTAGTTACATCTTGTAACAGATTTCTTGAATTTAATTCCTACTGTAGTTGTAGTATTACGAAAACATTAAATTTAATTAAAAAGGCTGTAACCAAAAACCCAGAATTACAGCAGAAATGTAATACTAAGTTAGAAATATTTATGAGATTACTAAATCTGGTCTCGACACATATTTTCAATTTGAAAATCAAGTTTATTAAAGCAAAGAGTTTTTAATAACTGCCTTATTTCATTATGCAACTTCTTTATGAATCTAGATAAAAAAGCCAACTATTACGGCATAAATCTACGAAAATAGCGGTCCAGGATATGTTCAGGAAACTCATTGGATAGAAAAATCTGTTTAATATTGTTTAGTTCTTTCACTAAAATAGTGTTGTTAGAACAAATTCTATATGCTCTGTCAAGGGCCATAAATACCAAGTTTCTTTTATAGCCTCCCGGTACTGAACTATGAAAATTAATGGTGATGAGTGCATCAGTCGGCTTACGAAAAATAGTCATAGTTCAGTACCGGAAGGCTATAAAAGAAACTCGGTATTTATGGCCCTTGACAGAGCATATAGAATTTGTTCTAACAACACTATTTTAGTGAAAGAACTAAACAATATTAAACAGATTTTTCTATCCAATGAGTTTCCTGAACATATCCTGGACCGCTATTTTCGTAGATTTATGAGGTTCAAACGATTTAATGTAAGTAGAATTGCACCTAGCGGCTCAATGATGGGACAGGGCCAAAAAAACACCCCTATTAGATTAAATAAATACGTATCAATCAAATACGATGAGTTCATGATTAAAAAGATCAAACCAATCTTGAAAGCCGTCGGTATAGGAATAGCCTGTAAACCAGGGAACATCCTAGGTTCATTCCTCAATAGGAAAAAGAAATCACGTAATAAGGACACCATATTCGAAACGAAAGGAACCATATACGGTATCCGATGTAAGTCCTCTAGTACTAGTGATAACCAATGCCTGTACATTGGAAATTCCAAAAGGGAATTGGGAGTCCGTGTGAAAGAACACGAAAATGCAATAAAGGCAAGAAACTTGAAATATAGTACTGTGACTCACTGCCAGAAAACAAGCCACTCCCTCGATACCGACAATGTTGAGATTCTTGGTGTAAGAAAAATAAAATACTTATCTGAATTCTTCGAATCCGGGATGATCAGGTCCTAGGAAGTTACAATCAGGACTTATCGACAACCAATGTATTAGAATATGGTTTATAAAAGCAACGACGCATCCCAAAAAGCAGACGACTACTTCCCGTAACTGTTTCGCTACTTGCCCACCAGGGAGAGCATTATAACCGAGATTCTAAGAAGCATCGTGTTCCTCCATTTTCTCAACGACTCCCAACAAGGGATGACTTCTTTTTTAAGGTAGGGGGGTCCTAATTTTCTTGATAATGGAACCTAGGAAATACGGGTTCCGAACGTACATCGGATTTTATTGTATTTAAATTGTTATTTTCATTTTTAAATATTTTTTTTTTTTTCGAACTTTTACTTTGAATTTGTGCCGTAATAGTTGGCTTTTTTATCTTCATCATAACAGAACGTTAAATTTTTACTTGTTTCTTTATGAATCATTTGGAATTTTATCAAACTTTAAATAGTTTTCCAAATTAATTTAAAATATTTAGGCATGTGGGTAAGGTATGTTTTAGTCCTGTGGTTTGATGCAAGTAGACAATTCATGTTAATCTGAAATATTTAAGATAATGTTATATATACTGACTGCTCAATTGAAAGTGGACACCTCCCGTAGTAGAACAATCCATGCAAATTTGGGTAATAATTTGAATATATTCGTTATAAAAACAACACGATCGTGTGCAGTTGGAGTCATTTGGTGTCTAACCATGTGCTGAGGTAAATTGCCATCATCAAAGCAACTGAGCAATTTTCAATGTGGAGTAGTCATAGGCTGCCACATTAGTGGCCAGAGTGTGAGAGTCATAGGAACGACACTGAACCTGCCAAAGTCGACCGTCAGTGCTATTATCACGAAGTGGAAACACGACGTCATGGAGATGGCTGAGCCCGAATGCTCACCGATAGAGACCGAAGGCCCTGAAGTAGTTGGTTTGGCAGAACAGGGCTGTTCCAGCAGAACTACGGCGGCAGAACTTCCAGCAAGCAACGGGAACAACTGTCACTACCATGCCTTAGGGTACATCGGTCTGGTTGCTGCCCACAAGCCTAACATCACCCCTGTAAATGCCCAGTGTGGTGTGGCCTGAAGTAAAGAATGATGGTCTTGGTCGATGGACCGCTGGAAGAGCATTGTGTGGAGCGACAAATTATGCTTCACACACTACCGATCGGATTGACCTGGGTGTGGCATTTGCCAGGGGAGTGACTGCTACCTGAATGTGTCATCTCAACAGTGAAGTTTGGCGGTGGTGGTGTATTGGTGTGGTCATGTTTCTGCTGGTTTGGAAGCGGTCCGTTGGTTGTGATCAAGGGGAACATGGCATCCTCACAGTATCTGGACGTTCTAGACAATTCCATGCTTCCTATGTTGTGGTCGCAGTTTGGTGAAGGGCCATTTGTGTTCCAGCACGACAGTACGCCGTGCCATAACGCCCGTGTTGTCAGCACCTGGTTTCCGGAGAATAATGTTCAATAACTTCAGTGGCCCGCCCAGATCTCAATCCTACTGAACATTTGGAGCGCCGGATTCCTGCGTGTCCGATGCGACCGCAAACTTGCATTCAACTTGTGCAGGCTTTGGAGTGGGCAAAAATACGGTTGCTTGCTATCAGAAACTGGTGGAGAGCATGCTACGGTGTATGGATGTTGGGCTTAGGTCAAAAGGCCACAGTAAGCTCTATTACACACGCTGTAAATAAAGTGTCTGTTCCATACCACAGGTGTCCACTTCAGTCGAGCAGGCAGTGTATATATATATGTATAGTTAAAAATAACCCTGAATGTCAGCAATATATATATAGAGAGAGAAAGAGAGAGACCTGATTATCCGCGAGTGCCGCGAAAAAGTTTTTTAATTACGAACCTCAAAAAAAACAATTTTAATCCAAGCCAACAACAGGGAAAGTACAATAGGCCCTACAGTGCGAAGGTCGAAAATTACTGATAGATTTATTGTGCATCGTAATCCTATAGGCCTTCTCAGAATTTGTGAATGTGTGGCAGGCTCTTTGCTCTGCAGAAAGGTTTCTGGTGTACTGTACATATTTTAAAACTTTTGCATATTATGTTTTTTGTATAATAAAATGTAGTTTTTATGCTGAAATATTTTTTTTCGTGTTTACACCTCATTTTTAGTCTTTTTTCGGGTTAACCGTGATTTTTACTATCCGCGGTTCCCTTGTTACCCAATTCTGCAGATAATCGGGGCTATACTGTTTTTATATATATATATATATATATATATATTATGACATTATGCATATATTGCCGTTAAATGTACATTCGAAGTTATTAAATTCCTCATTGTTAGTTTAAAATAATATGTAACATTAAAAAAACAATATTTTATTTTGTAAGCCAATTGCGAAATTCTAGTTAAATAACTTTAATCAATTTGTTAGTTTAGCTTAGAATTCCTCCGTTTCAGAGAAATATTTCAGATTAACTGAATTTAACTTTTAAGGTTTTATTTTCCTTTCCTACTTAGGCAGTTTAGCTGTGGAAAATTCCATTTAATTCCAAGGGATTAATGATGTAATCGTTTCCTTGTGTTATTGGTTAATCGGATTATCAACTCAGGTGATGTCACTCGCCTTATTTGGCGAGATATCCCATGGTGGAAAGGCCGATTTCGTCACAAGTGGCGCGAGTCCTAAACTAATTTAAGACCGTGCAAAAGAGCTGTTCGCTCTCTCTTGCCTAGGCTCTCTTACCTTGGATCTCGTACCTTAGCTCCCTCACCTCTCAGCCAGCTCTTATCGCTTAGCAACTTTCGCTCGAGCTCCAGGCTCTCCGGCTTGCTGAACCTTGCCTGCGGGGTTCTAGACTCCTTGCGCGCCGGCACCCCTTCGCACGGATATAGTTCTTCCGTTCGCTCGGTTCTGGCTTGCCTATCCCTTTAGCTTATAGTTATTAGTGACAGATAGTTAAATAGTTATCTGAAGTTCGCATTGGCTCATCTTCGAGTTAGAAGATTTGTTAATTTGTTTGAGTGTCCAATAAATAGTCACATTAATATTTAAATTATCAACGAGTTAGTTCTTATTTCCTGGGATACTGGACGTGAAGTTAGGCTCCCCTGCGCCACGAGACTGCTGAAGCTAGTCTCAACCGGGTTGTAACGACTTTTTCGAAGGAGGGTGGAAAGCAGCTTTCACCGCGCCGAGCGGTTGGCGCCCAACACAAGAACACTGAACCCTTCATTTAGAGATTAACTTAATTGTTAACCACCCTCCAATTTTGTCCCGTTATAATATATATATATATATATATATATTGTGGTGATTTATTCGTTGCCCTGGTTCGTGGAAATAAGATGAACAAGACTTGATAGACTGAACAGGTTCTCTTTATTTACAAGTG
>JAFIDM010006943.1:68851430-68869738 GCA_023159025.1 Thereuonema tuberculata
TAAATAGAAATAAATATATAAATGCAAATATAAAACTCATCACAATATATATATATATATATATATATATATATTTTATTGACATTCAGGGTTATTTTCAGCTATTTCAAATTTTCTTAACTTCATATCCCAGAAAGCAATTAATTAATGCTTTGGTTCTTTATCTTAATGAATAGAGAAAAGTTAAGAAGAATTAATAATCCTTGCTTTTCACTTCTCTTGAAATGAAATCTCAGATTGCTACAAAGACTTAGGAGCCTCACATTCTGTTCCTTTTTTTCAAAGTGCTTTACGAAATCTTTTAATACTTCTAACATGGAAATGACTCACTTTTCATTTTCAGGTGCCATAAAACTAGAACTAATAACTGTATATCAAGGAAACTCCTTCTAAAACTAACACCATTGCCTTGTAATGAAAGTACATAGATCAAAAGGCACATAATTTGTTTCTCCTTTTCTTTTATCAAGAATTGAATCTTAAATTGTTTCAATGGCTGCATTAAATAAAATAGCTAATTTATTAAAATTAAGCTTTTATCATTTCTTTCTGTTTAAAATCTTAAAAAGAAAATAAAACTTTTGAAATAGAGAAGCCGAGTAGGTTCCTAATATTTTGTTTGTTTATTCTTCTTTTTTGATCTCTCTTCAGAATGAACGTCATTTTGTAACATTTTATGCTCCTAAACTATTGGTAGTTGGATTACTTTGGATAGCTGCTATTACATTGGCTTCATGGCAAGAATATAATGAACTACGGGATCCCACCTACAATTATAAACTAGACACAGGAAATTTTAAGGTAAATTCAGTATTTTAATTACTAATTAATTTTCTTTATTATTTATGGATTCTTTCTAAAAATAAAAAGTAAAAAATTATTTTTAGAAAAAATAAAGATTTTAATTACCTAAATAAGTAAATTTATTAATTTAAAATTACCTTAACTTATTGTAAATCTTATTAAAAAGAAATTAAATCCAATTTAAGGAATAAAATTTTAAGTTTTCTTACAATTCCTTTAAAGTAATCAAATTAATATTAATTATACACTTGAAATTGTTCTTGAAGAAAACTGAAGATATGAATATTATAGTATTAAATCATAAGAGATCAAAAGTAAATGGTTAATGCATAATATATATGTATTTGTACTTAACCCTTCAGGCCGGTGAGTCTCTTCACTGCACATGTCTCTCAGGTGGTATTTGTTTTTACTCGTTCCCTTCATTTTGTTACACTCTTATTCTATAATTAATTTCTTTCTAATGGAAAGTTTTAGAACTTTGATATTTTTAAAATATGAAAACAATGACTTAATATACAATCTAATCTATTTTATTTATATTTTTTACGAATATTTACCTGGAAAAAAAAATAATAAATCATTAAAAATATAATTTTGTGTGATAAATTTTAAAGCAATCCACTAAACAAAGTCCAACTTCACAATTTGGGCACCAATAAATGGTTTCCTTTTGCTTACCATCTTTAGAGCAGACAGCACAACGTCTCTGTGGCTTTTTTTTTAGTGTTACTTGGTGTAATTTTTTCTATAAAATGACGCTCTGTCAGCCGCGATGGAGAAGGATTAATTGATGGCCTGCCTAGTTTCACACATTCAAATCCAGTATTGATTGACAGCAGTTGTTGAATTAGTTCCAATCTAAATTGTAAATATTCAACTTTCTGATCATTACTAGAATTATACAATATAAACGCATTATGATTTGCTACATTTAAAAGTCTCCTGAATAATTTAATATACCACTTCATGCATTTTTTTCTTTCTAATAGGTAAGGTTGCAATTTCTGATCTTTTAAATCAACTCCCCCCATTGACAAATTATACTCTAATACACATTTGGGTTTAACTATTGTTTTTCCATTTTTTTTCATTGTTTCTGTGTCTGCATTATGAAAGGTGGAAATCATTGCAATATCTTTTTTGTCTTTCCATTTCATCACCATTACATCATTACATTGCTCAGCAAATATTTCCCCTTTTTTTAATTTTATGTTTTTAATTTCTGAAGACACATTTTTTCTATTTAATTTTAATGTTCCAGCTACATTTGTTCCCTGATTTTTTAATAACAAAGCCAATTCCGGAGAGTTATAGAAATTATCCATCCATATACATCTGCCCTGATTTAAAAGTGGTTCAATTAATTTTAAAACAATTTTTGACGTTTTTCCATTTAACTGGCTACTAAATTTAGAGTCAAGTTCAGTATCCTGTCCAGTATACGCAATACAATTCCAAAGATAACCTGTTTTTGAATCACATAATTCGAACGTTTTTATGCCAAATTTTGCAGCCTTCATTGGGATATACTGACGAAATGATAACCTTCCTTTCCACAAAGTTAACGATTCATCAATTGAAATATTGGCACCTGGAGAAAATGCCGACTGAAAATTTTGATTTAAAACCGTTAAAACAGAACTAATTTTAAACAAATGTTTGGAACCTGTGAATTCATTTTTTTTTTTAATTATCGGCGAAATGTAAAAATTTCGAAAGCAATTCAAATCTATCTCTTCTCATGGTGTCTGGGAATACTGGGGTTTCAATTAAGCTGCTTCTTGAAAAATATGATTTTAATGTTGGCTTTTGAATAATTCCCATTAGCATACATAATCCAAAATAAACAAGCAGCTCATTCCTGTCTGTCGGTGTGAAGGAATTACACCTTGACCTTGGAGTCAGCTGATGTGAACCTATAAATTGTTCAGCATAACGATTCGTCTCTATAATAATAATATCCAAAAGCATAGCATTGAAAAATAGTGAAAAACTTTCTAAAATAGAACTTACTGTTTTTCGGGGTCCATTTTCGCCAGAAAAATTCACTTTCGTGGGTCTGTATTGAGAACTTACCGGATTCCAGTTCCACGAATAATCCGCACCTGTTGCGGCCAGCAATTGAACACTAGAAATTCCGTCCGAATCACTTTCATTGTTTATATTAACGTCTTCAACATCAGAATCATCCAAAATTAATTGGATTTCATCGTCAGTGAGCGCACGACGTTTTGTTGAAGTCGCCATGAATCACAAACAAATTGAAAGAAGAAAGAAGCTGAAAGAAAATTCCTTAATTGCTAAACTAGGGCGCGAAAATTTAAAATTGACCAATAAAATGAAAGCTTTTTTCATTGTCTTTCAGTCAGTGGAAAATTACAGATTTCAGCTGTAAAATTAGCCGCGGGCGGCCGCCAATTATCTACCCTTGCAGAGAACGTACGCTGTACGTCCAACCGGCTGAGAGACAAACCCTTGGGACCGTACATGTGTACGTTCTACCGGCTTGAAGGGTTAAATAAATATAATAAAAGGTTTTCCCTTGAATCTTTTATATTAATTTATGCTAAAAATAAGCTAGCATTTGATATTCAAAAAAAACATTCAATTTGATTTGTCCTACAGAAAACACAAAAGACAGTTAAACAAGAAGTTCCTGAAAGAATTTGAAGCCTCAAAACAATACACATTTCTTTTAAAATTGTGAAAATAAAATGAATGAAAAACCTCTATTTATTTTTAAATCATTACCTATGTTGAATACTAACAATTGAAATTTTTCATTGCCTGAAAAAAGTAACAAAATCATCATTACTTCCTTAATTTCAGTTCCTTTTAAACATATCAAAGCATGCAGAATTAATGGATTACTTAAAGGATTCAAAATCCATTGTTAAACATTTATTAGTCTTTTGCTTCCCATAGGTTTTCAATGGGAATTTTGTCACCTTAGTTTCTAAGCAAAGAACCACAGGGAAAAAAAATTAAAAAACAAAAAGGAAATCCTATCGTGTCTGTAAATGTGCAAACTGTGTTTCAGGAAGATTCATCCAGCAATTCAAAAGTTTTAGGGGAGGAAAACACACACACTTTTTAAGCCTCCTATTCCTAGCAAATAGGCTTAAATGAAAAGAAAACAACTGCTGTTGATTCCTCTCAAAAGTTAAATTCCTTCAATCAGTATCATTAATTTACTTCCATGAATATAAATGGTTGTACGAGAAAGTCTTATATTTGCACAAACTGTTTCATAATAAGTCCATTCATTGCAAAAAGGTATCTACAAATAATTAGAAATGACACTACTGCGATACAATGTGAAAGAAAATTAAATGTTGAGTCAGTATATTTTCTTTCACATTAAAGATATTTAATCTGTAAAATTAAACTATGTATGCTAATTTTTGACCTATTAAATCACTGAAATCAACAAAGTCTAAATTACATAAGGTCATAAATTTGTAAAAGAAAAACATTACTTTTAATTGAAAGAAATACACTACTGTTTGTTGAAATTGCAACATCAAGAAAGAATCATTTTTTCAAAGGAAATTTGTGTAGCAGTAGATGTCATGTTACAGTAGATAACAGATTACATTTGCAGAGCTATTCATATTTTTCTCACTTCAAAATTCAGTTTCCATGAATCCACTTAGAGCAGTAATAACAGATTCTATATGGCAAGGCATTGAATGAAAGAGGTTTTTGATATCGTCCTGAGGAATAGCCTGCCAGGCTGCTTGTATGCAAGGTCAGAGTTCATTTGTGGTGAATGGCAGAGATTCTTGATGGGACAATTGCTTACCTATCATATCCATGACATGTTTGAACAGAGACATATCAGATGAATGTGCAGACCATGGAAAAAGCAATAGCTGCCTTGCATGGATGAGGTCTTAGACATTCCAGGTCACATTGTGTGAGCATTGTCTAGCTAGAATATAGCACCAGGACAACTCTGAAGGAAGGGTATCACCTCTCCCTCTAAAACATCCCTGATGTATCTGGCTATGAGGGTTCCCGAATTCATATTAGGTGAACTGATCCCAACTGCACTCCAAATAATGACACTTGGTATCAGGCAGGTATGATGGTGCAAGCTAGCATTCACCAAAATGTTCATGGTGCATCAAGTTGAATAGTGATACACCAGAAAACATGACATGTTGCCAATCAGCATGCCAGTGTCTGTGTTCAAGACCCCATTGTAGCCTGAGGCGTCTGTGGCTGATGATCAAATGAATTCACAGCAATAGGCTGTGTGCAAGCAACCAGTCCTCTGTTAAGGAGATGATGTTGAATTATGCTGGAGGACAAAGCCTGACCTGTGACAGTGCTCCACTGCTTTGCTAACACCATGGATGTGGCTGTGCGATCGGTCCCTGCCTGTCATCCCTTGCAGTCATATGATTTTGCAGTCATATGATTTTGCAGTCTAGTTCCCGGATTTCTGTGCGTCCAAGTCTCATCTGTCCATTAACGCCACATTCGCATCACTACACTGGCAGCTTGTCCTATATGAGTTTCAATTTCATGGTAAGAAAATTCAGCTTCTCTCAATCGAACAATCCTTCCTCTCTCAAAGCTCAAAATAATAAAAATGATTTTAAGAAAAAATCGATTAAAAATGTTTAAAACATCATTTTAGTTGACCGTAGTGAAAAAAAAAAAAAACAGATTTTTTTGCATATCTTTGTTTATGAATTTATTAATGTGATTCATAATCCTTAAACTAGTTTGAATGTTTTAGGTTTGTTTTTTTTGTTTTTTTTTTTGTTTTTTTTTTTTAGCTTTTTTAAACAGTTTATTTAAGCATTACTTTAGTACTTCTTCAAAATGAATATAATTAAAAGTTGTTGGCTTATTGCTTAATTTCAGTTACTTAAGGAACAGTTAAATATCAATTAGCGAAGCAGTGCAAACAAATTTTTATAAGGTTGAAATGATTTAAAAGAAAATCATTTGAGTTTACGCTAGCCATAGCACATTTAAATTTATTTAACTGAGCTTGATCTTTTCACACAAAGAAAGAAAATGTAGAAGTGGATACGCTGACCTTGAAACAATGATAGAAAAAAGGGTTGTAAGGGAAACAGAAACCTCTGTTTCTGAAACCTCAAATTAACTCGACAATTTTAAATTTAGAAATATCTGATTGCCAATGAGTCAGTATAGCTAAAAGCCTTTTCATGTAAAGTTGCTTCAGTTCAGTTCCATTAATTGGAAACAGCGGATGAATGAAAATCTAAGGAGATGATATTTCAAAAAGGGAAGAGAAATCTTGATCAAACACCCTGGGACCTTGTGCTACAAAATAAAATTACTAAAAATAGAATAAATTATGAGAAAAATACATAAATAAATGGCCTTTTTTTCAAAGTAACAATAATTTATAATGACAAATTAAAAAAAAGACCAACTTTAGGAAATTAGACAATATTCTCTAGTAAGGCCCTAGTAAGGGCTTGGTCCTATTCAACTTTATAAGTCGTAAATAAAAATTATGTGTTCACTCAATTCAGTAAGCTAGTGCGGTTCAATTCTTGTAAAGGACAAGTCTTTTTTTTTTTTTTAATTTTTCCCCCCTTTTTGCTTTTTTTTTTTTAATATAGGTTATTTTCTTTCTTTTTTTCTCGATTATATTAGGAATATTAAAATTAGGTGGAAAAATAATATACGAAGAGAAATAAATAAATACAGTAGAACCTCATTATAACGGACCCTATTATAACGGACGTCGCTTATAATGGACAGTTTTAAAAAAAAATTGTAATAATAATAAAGGATGCTTATTTTTAATCTGATGAGTTTTACATTTCCAACCATATGTGTTTGCATATTATGAACACTTACCTCCGTCAGTTATTAACTGAAGAAATAAGCAGCAAACAAACCCAGCAGAAAATAAATTATTTTTTCAAACCAATGAATGTAAGCAATCAACATGAACCAGGACCTTCTTGTTTTAAAGATTAATGCAGTGTATACGTACACATCTTTTTCAATTCAACCTACTACGTTGAAGGCTGTTTTTTATTTGATGTATAATAAGCACTTTTTATAGCTAACTATTGTACTTTCATTGATGTACACCCTGCAGCATGACACCCCTATAAGAATTTTTTGTTATAAACCGGACTTTCATTAAAACGGACAACCTTCAGTCCCTATTAGTCCGTTATAATGAGGTTCTACTGTAATATTCTCCCTAACTTATTTTTTATTAGAAATATTTTTATTTATTATAAAATAAGACAAATATAAAAATCTTCAACTTAACTATTTTTTTTTTATCTTGTCTTTTTTCTTTCCTATGCTAATGTTCTTTTCTCCTGATATTCTGTTAATATTATTAATACTCAATGAAATGTCAACAGAAAAGAAGGAAGACAAGATTTAAAAAAATGTTTAGTTATATTATTTTATGTATGTCTTATTTTATATTTAATAATTTAAAGTATTGCTAATAAAAAAGTAACTTAAGGAGGATATTATTTATTTATTTCTAATTGTATATTACTTTTCCACCTAATATTCAGTAAAAAAGAAAAAGAAAAAAATCTACATTATATTAAAGAAAAAAAGAAAGCAAATGGGGAAAAAAATTTAAAAAAGAAAAGAAAGTATAAATGAATAAATAATAATCATTATTTAAAAAACAAAAACACTTGTCCTCTGCTCGCAACCAAACGCACAATCCTTACATCTCCAGACCAATGCTTTCATCCACTGCATCACAACAACACTTGCATAGAAACAAACAGGAAATTAATAAGCTAATGCTCGAAAATCGATGAAAACAATGTCAAATATCTCGAAAACACTTGAGAGTTGGCCCCTCAACCCTTATATATTTTTGAAGTACTCCATGAGAACTTTCATCTCACAAAAGGGCATTGAGTTTTGCGATGTACAGGCCTTGATCTCTCCTTGTAAGTGAATTTTAAGATTGTTTAATCCCTTTATTTCATCAATACATGTTAAGCCTTCTTATTAGTAATTAAAATTATACAATATTGAAAATTTCAAAAAGATTAAAAAAGGAAGAAAAGTGAAAATAAGAAGTCATTTTTATTTTTTTATAAAAAAAAAAAAAAATTAATTCCATTAAGTATTGAAAATGAAACAACTTTTTTTTGAAAATTTTAGAATAATAAGATTTTCCAATAACAATGAAAATATCATTATATTAGCCATATACAGAAATAAAGAAAAATTTATTAATAAATTAGAGAATTTATTTATCACATTCAATAATTAAAACACTATAAATAACAAATGAATTATTAAAAATAAATTACATTTTTAAATGTAACAATGTTTCATATAGGTTTTTCCTCAAGGTTCAAATTTATTTATAAATGATATATTTGAACACTAAAGATTGAGACCAAATGTTTACAAGGGGACATCTCAAAACAGCTGTTTCATGCTTAATTGGCAATCAAAACAGTTTTATTTGATGGTGAATGTTAAAACAACTAGAAGTAATCAGCCGGGATTCTACTATTTATTAGAGTATTTCGGCAACAGGGCCTAATCAGGTCAGAAATATGTAAGGATTGATTTCAACAAAGCTTTTGCAAACAGTTACTTTGGTCTCTAAAAGATGTATCATTTACAGAATACTTAAAAAAATAGTGACCACAGAAATTAAATTATTAACTATTTCTTGTTGCCACGTAAGGTAGATATCAACTAATAAGTGGTCAATCAGCAAAGACATAAAGGCTATAAGTGGAGTCTGACTTTCAAGGTCAGGGGAAAGAACTATTCTCCAATACAACTATTTGCATCGTGTTTCTTTTAAACATAAAATGATGTTGAATTCAGGAAAATAAATGGAGAAGTTAAAGTTAAGAAATTAATTTTAAGCTTTGTGTGATAGAAAACATAAATTGTAAAGATCATTATTTAAGTGTTGAAAAATGTTGTATTGAAAGAAGAAAGTAATTATTACCAAAAACACTAAAGATCGGCATTATTTTAAAGAAATAAAAATAATGAAGCCATATTTTGCAAGATATAGTAAACACATGGAGAATAAGAATCCATATGAAGATATGTGCTATGCAGTTCCTCCCCTTTCAATTAACAAATCCAATACAATTGGAGAATAAGACTCGTAGCAACCTTTTTGTCAAGCACTCACCACATTGGCACATCAAATATTTTTGGAATAGGAGTGGTTATGATGTTCGTAGATGTTTAACCAAAAAAAAAAAAAGAAGAGTAATGTCCTTTTCTGGCTTACAACCCCTAGCAAACCCCTATGTCTTTGCCAATGAAGCACCAGAAGAAAAGAGCGGAGATAGCGTCAGGCAAATAAATCATAGTTGAAAAGCTTTTATTGAATTGTTTTTTCATATTATTTTGAATTTTAGAGAGATGTTACATTTGTAATACAATCTTAAGTTTCATATTTCTGTTTTCTTTTTTTTTCCACAGGGTTTTAAGATATTTTTCTTTACAATTGGAGGATTATACATTGTTTACCTTATTTATTTAATAATTAGAGCATATAGTGAACTTAGATCAATGCCATACTTTGGTAAGTATTTTAAGATATTAAGAAGTAGAATTTAATTTTCATAAATTTCTTAACATATATTACTTCCTAAAAATATTTTCAATTATTTATTAAAATTAATATCTATTTCAAGAATATTTATTTGAATAATTACTAGTCTTTAATAGAAGGTTGTGAATCAAAGCCTATAAATCTTAGTGTTACTAGTAGAACCCATACAAAATCTATGGTTGGAAAATATACTTCTTCTAACTATATTTTCAATCATAGGTTTTCGATACAAATGGATTTAACCACTTTCTAGTTGTAGGGGGATGCAATAACAGAGATGCAGGAGGCCACAATTTTTGACTAAATTTTTTCTTAAAATTACTTTTTTACAAAATTCAACAAGCTCGTGCACACCAGGACCTTTAATTTAATACCATATTTACTTCTATCTCATGTTGTTCCCCAGAAAAAGGGATTATAGACTCTTCCTTTCAAATATAAAATATGTCTCAAAAAAATAGATTAGTAATATTTCAAATATGTCTCAAAAATTAACTTATATTTCTAATTTGACTGAAATAGTTTTGTCTTCATTTTTATCTTAGGTTTAAATTAGCTTAATAAAATATATTTACATTTTGGGATTTTTCCCTCCATTTTAAAGTTAGGGATAGTCTTTTTTTTTTTTAAATATATCTTTATAAATATTCTGCCATTGTTTTTCTTTTTTCAGATCTTCGACTGAAGTTTTTAACATTCTTGATGTTGATTGTTTTATCGATCAGCATTTCAATCACAGTGTTAAGATTTGGAGTCAGTGTTCTTCAAGATAACTTTGTTGCAGAATTATCCACAAACTATAAAAATTCTGTAGAGTTTATGTCTTTCTATGGATTGCTAAATTTTTATCTTTACGTAATGGCATATGTATATTCCCCATCAAAAAATGCTGTCTTTGGTAAGTGATTACCCAAAAACTTTTTACATCTGTTTCTACTTGCATAAAATCTGTTTGTTTTTATGTTTCTGAAACGTTCTTGTTGAATTCCTTTTCTTACGTTGGTGTTTGTATCATCATCTATTCAGATATAATTACTTCTTACTTCATTGCACAAATACAATAAAATGATCTTTAGAAATATAAATGATAATGGTTATTTACATTTTTGTGTTTATTAGGAAAGATAAATGTAAAACTATTCAGACCACTTAAACAAACTGCACAGATACAGATATCAATATGTTATCAGATGGGAATAAATTTTTTCTGGCATCTTCATTCTTGAACCATTGCATTGAACAATTCCTTAATCTACCCAAAGTAAAAACATAATCAACTACAAATTTATATATATAAGTAACTAATAACTAAAAACTAGTATTATTTACAAAGTAATTAGTAATAGTTATTAATTATCTATTTATAACAATAAGATATAATTTACTAAAGACTATATATATATATATATATATATATATATATATATATATGCGCTAGATGACTAAAAGTATCCAGACTCCAACTGTTGGACAATCAGAAAGTCATGTGGCACATATTAATAGGATGTCGGGCCATTTTTAGCATCAATCACAGTCTGCACACATCTGGGAAGATTTTCCACCATATTTTGAAATATGTGAGCAGGAATTTTCTTCCATTTGCCCATGAGAGCTGCGGTTGGGCCTGGTTCACAATCCGCGTTCCAATTCTTCCCAGAGATGTTCTATTAGATTCAGATCGGGCTGTGTGAAGGCCAGTCCAGTAGTTCAACACCCATCTGTTCAAACCCGGCAGCATAGCCTTGGCTCTGTGTACTGAACTGTTATCGAATTAATACAGAAACGGTCCTTCCCTGAACTGTTGCCAGAGGGTGGAAAGTGCAGAGTTGTCAAGAATGTCGACATATCTCTCAGCGTTCATGTTTCCAATCAAAGGAACTAAGGAACCCAGGCCAAACCATAGGAAACAGCTCAATGATGCTGCAGCTGCAAAACTTGACTGTTGGCAGAATACACTTGGGTAGGAAGCATTCTCTGGCATCCATCAAACCCAGACACATCTATTGGACTTGCCAGATCATGTATGACCATGGAAACCTGTGTGTTTCAGCTTCTGACAAACAGTCCTGGTGCTAGCGATGCTATCTGAAGCTATTTGGAACACATTAGTGATGATTGCCAACAGGAATTTGTGATTCTTCTGCGCAACCTTCTTCAGGGTTCGATGGCTGTGAGTTTCTTTGGCCTTCTACTGCAATTTCCTGCCATTGTCATTCCAAGATGCTTCCATTTTATAATGACATCACTTACAGTTGATCGTGGCACCTGTAGCAAGACCAATATTGCACAAACCGATTTGTTGCACCGATGGCATATAAGGATCATGCCACATTTAAAATCACTCGACTCTGCCGACTTACTCATTGTCTGAATAATGTCCGTTTATGACCCCCTCCCCCCAATGTTGCAGCGACCACTTTTATGACATCACAGCATGCGATAATAGCCACTTCCACTTCTCCAGAGGAATGTCCGGATACTTTTGGCCATATAGTGTATGGCTATATATACACTCATGGACAAAAAAATTAGCGCACCAAGAAGGAGTCGTCAAAATGAAACGAAAATTTACATACGTAATGACTACTTTGATATAAGTAAATGATAAGAAAATCAAAGAAAAAGGATAATTTATTTCAGAGAAAAAGGCAAAAGAAAGGAGGAGTTAATACTCCGTTGGACCCCCTCTAGCGCGAATGCACGATGCGATACGATCGGGCATTGAGTCATACAAGTTCTGTATGATGTCTTGAGACATTTCGTTCCATATTTGCTGTAACCTTGCCTCTAGTTCGTTCAAACTCGTGGGATGCCCAACTCGTCGTCCCAAATGATCCCAAATGATCCAAATGAACGATTGGAGACAAATCTGGGGATCGGGCAGGCCAAGGAAGGGTAGTAACAGTGCGGAGACAGTCTTGTGACACCCTTGCCATATGAGGCCGAGCATTGTCTTGTTGAAAACTGGCTCCTGGGAGCCGTTGCATGAGTGGCAACACATATGGTTGCAGGATTTCATGAACATACCGCTGGGCTGTCATGGTGCCACGGAACAATACTAGGGGTGACCGTGTATTGTAGGCAATGGCACCCCATACCATCACACCAGCTGAGGGAGCGGTGTGTCGCTGTACAGCAAAAGCAAAGGCAGGATTGAAGCGTTCACCACAGGCTCTCCACACACGAACACGATTGTCATCACTGCCGAGATTGAATCTGGATTCGTCGCTAAAGACGACCTGGTTCCATTCCGCTGCAGTCCAGTTTCCTCGTGCGCAGCAAAACTCCAAACGGAGGCGTCGATGGGTGGGCGTCAAGGGCAGCACAAGTAATGGGCGCCGCGATACCAACTGTCCTTCAGCCAGGCGCCTTCGTACGGTTCGAGAAGACACAGCGGCCCCTAGCGAAGGTGCTACCTGTGCCTGGATGGCGGCCGATGAAGCAGTTGGCTGTACGCGTGCATTTCTGACTATGTGGCGGTCTTCTCGACGACTGGTCTGTCGAGGGCGTCCTGAGCCTGGTCTTCGTGTACATGACATCTCTCGGGTCCACTGGTCCCAACACCTCCTCACAACACAATCAGAGCGGCCTAATTGACGAGCTACTTGCCTAGCTGACCACCCAGCTTCCATCATCCCTACGATTCTCCCTCTCTCAAACTGCGACAACTGCGTATACTGTCTTCGAACACGGCATAATGGCAAGTCTACCTCAGCTCTTCCTTTGTAAATGATTCAGCACACTCAAACAAGCTTTGGTTACCTGTTTTATACTCCACAGAGTACGATGTTCAATGCCCTCTACCGGCTATACGTAATGCGCAATCATGCTGCTTTTCTAATCATTTGCATATCTCCCCGACATGTACCTTCATTGCAAGTTTCGTTACGATCCCGCAATTATTTCTTGGTGCGCTAATTTTTTTGTCCATGAGTATATATATATGTATGTATGTATACACACACACACACACACACACACACACGCTTAGAAGAATGTCACTGGGCACCCCTATGGGCAGATAAGCAGTGTCATGTTGTGTGTCACTTGTCTGTAGCCAGAATAAATGTGCTATCGACAGTGCACTCAAGACAGTGGAACTATATCCAGGTAAAATGGCTGCAAGAAGGGAACTGACAGAGTTTAAAGAGGTATTGTGACATAATGCCAAGTTGCAGGCCTATCTGTGCAGCAAATTGGTCAAACATTGGGCTATCCAAGGTCGACAGTAAGTGAAACGATACTGAGATGGAAGTCATGAGATCGACTACAAGTGCTCTCCGCAATGGATGACTCACTAAACTCGCTGAATGGGACCATAAGGTGCTATGAAGGGTGATACACCGAAACTACATTTTGTTGACTGACACATTTATTGTGTAGCTCTATTTATTGACAGGAATACAAATCTGCAATAAAACATTTTGAACCAAGGCTTACACAACCTGATTTCATGGCAGGGCATTGATATGTAAGCTTCATATTACCCAAATCAAACATTTAATGTTGTCTTCATTGGTGCAAACACAATGAACAGTGGGATGAGGAGGCTTGGAAAGCTGTGTTATGGGATGACGAATCATCCTAATACCCCTTTCTGATTGGATTGGGGTAGAGGGGTGGCAAATGTCCTTTGAATGTCTCTTATCACAGCATATAAATCCAATTGTGAAATTCAGTAGAGGCAGTGTGATGCCTCCTGTTTTTCCTGGTTCGGCCTTGAACCTCTGGTTGTTATATCATGCACACTGAACATCGAGAGATATCTGAATATTTTGGACAATTAAATATTTTGTACATTGTAGGAATGAACCCCGTCTTAAGGCTGCAGCTGTAACTGCATGGTTATGGACATGGAACATCATCACACTTGACAGGCCTCCACAGATCTCTAATTTGAACCCTATTGAACATCTATGGGATGAACTGGAAATAACCAGAAACTGACCACCAGACAAAGATGTCCATGATATTTGGAACCTAAAATAAGTGGTTGCAAAAATCTGAACAGAATTAATATACTTGTAATCCCAAAATAGTTTAAGTGAAGATGATGGAGAATGTCGTGTCAGATGTAGAAGAATGATGTTAGGGATTGCAGTAGTTGTGACAAAACACCTTTGCCATCAAGGGATACATTAAGATTGCTTACTATTTAAATCACTGATGTTGAAGTCTAAATACTTATGGAACTTCAATACTACCATTCACCAGAAATATTATGAACTGAAGGCTTAGTAAGCATGTTATTTGCTTCTGGGAAAGGAATACCTGTCAGTCGCAAGTAAGAGGGAAAAGAGTTCCACTTGTAATTGATGCCAAGTAGAGATCAAAGATTACTATGTTATTAATTGAAAGGCAGATATTGACAGGAGTAAAACAGTGAGAAGTGGTGCCTTATACAGAAGTCTCCTCAGTGAAGCAATTATTGCAAATCTGGCAAGCAAGAATCTGGAGTTAACAGTGAGTCTGTGCCACATCTTGAAGCATCTTAGTATTTTACGATCTGCAGTCATTGTAGGGGACTTCTTGCATATACTCCACATGGTTTTCATGATGAGAAGAATATCAATCATTGAATAAACTCATTGAAAAGAGTTAAACAACAATTATGTCATGTGACAGTTAAATTTCTAATAGATTTAAGGCTGGGTCACATTGAAATACTTTGACCAATAATGAGCTTGATGAAGGTGATTTTGGAGGAACTCTGATCTGAAAAAGAGTTGGTACAAGATATTAATATATATTCAAAACAGTTAGAATAATATATAGTGTTTTGGGATGGAGCATTCTAAAAATCTCCAGAAACGCTAACTTCAATAACTCTTCAGCCACTTGAAAGTGGAAAACAGTAGATTGTCGTGAGACAGATGGCCATCAGGTATTGCTATCTTTGAAACTTCGATAAATTGATTAAAATTAAAAATTTAATTTTGATATTTCGGATACATACATAGATTGAGTCAAATGAAGAGACTGGTGAAGGCAAGGCTAAAGTGGTGATATAAAGAAGCCGTGGGAGATGTTAAATTGGCTGATGGAACAAACTGCCGAGTGGAAAGAGAAGGGAGCCACTGGAACTTCAATCTAAAGCATTATCATCATCAGATGCCAGAAAGTTTAGCAAGAGAAAGTGTTTTGAAGAATATCATTTAGAATTGGGGAGACACACAGTGGAATGGTAGGTCCTAAGAATAATAGCAGCTAATAGCACTATTTGAATAAATGAGGACGAGTTCTTCATAGGACTAATGTAAGGATGGAGAATGGGTGGAAGCAATGTTGCCATATTTAAAGATCCCAATTTTTACACAAAGAATAAGGTCACCATTCTTACAAAAGAATAACATAATATACAGAGGAAATACTGATCATTAATCAGCATATTGGACTCATACACATTGTGATAGAGCATTTAAATTTGAAGTTCTAAATGATAGACAGATCATAACATAATGTTCCATTTAGGGATATCTTGTAAGTTTAAGTTTTAAAATGTTTTGTTTGAATATGAAATAAAATTATTCTTGTTGACTGTTTTGTTGCTTGTTAAGAAATTGTTATTAGGAAATTTGTGCTCTTACATAACAAAGTTATTGAAAAGGCCAAGTACAGTTCCTAAATGCGTAAGAAAAACAACAGGGATTCTTATCTAAATGAAAGATACTGAGAATAAATGGGAAGAGGGTTTAAGCCTATTACTGTAAAAGTTATTGATAGAAGTGATTATAAATTGGATATTTTACATATATCTTTAAATCTTCTTTTCTTAGAATCCCATTTAAAGGACAATCCTGCCTTTTCAATGATTAATGATTCTGATGAAGATATCATTTATGGGTAAGAAAGTTTATAATAGAATTCTTAAAAGTTTTATATTAAGGAAGAGTAAAATTTAAAATTTAGTTAGTTTGAAGGAAGTCTTAAAAAATAAAAATAAAAACTTTAGATTGTAAAATTTTTCTTTTTCTTTTTTTTCTTTTACAATACCTGTAGTTACTCATAAGATTTGTTTATTAGTATTTTTGTGCTGATTAAGATGTTTATTTATTTATATACAGTCTGTGACAAAAAAATCAAAGCACCATGAAGGAAGTGTCCAATTTGAATGAAACTTTGTAAGTGCTATTTGAATGAATTAGAATTGGAATTGATTCTGATTTCACAGTGCAAAAAACAAATTTTTATTGAAAATGTAGCAGCATCACTGTTAGATTCTTAGTTCTGTGTTAAACCACCTCTGGCTGTTATGTTTGCTGATATACCAAGTGGAATGGAGTGAAACGAAGTCCTGATGTTTTGTGCAGATAAACCAAGCTTGTCTCAAGTGCTGCTCCAAGTGCTGGCTGTTCGATGATGAATGCAGTTGATGTCCTATCATGTCCCAGACATGTTCAACTGACCAAGGAAGGATTTGAATTGCTTGAAGAAGATCCGCTGGGAAACATTTGCATTTTTTGTATCTGCATTATCTTATTGTGTTATTTGCTCTTGGCAGGTATAACACAATGGGCAAAACACCAGGTTGCAGGTATCCATTAGATATATCACTGTGCATTAAAAGTTCCTTAAATCACAATAAGAGGGGGGATCTGCAGTCGTAAGAAAAATTCCCCACACTGTTAGAATGCTGTGTGCCTCTTGACAATATTGCCAGGATTACAGCTCTGCTCAATCCTTCACCATACTCGGATGTGGTGAAAATCTGCTGTAAGGTAGAAGTGGGGCTCATCACTTAATACAATATGAGATCATTCAAGAGCAGATCATGCCTCTTGGACATGGCACTAAGAAAAGGAGCCAGCTTGCTGATTCCAGCACCTTCCCACAGACTGAGATGATGACCAATTCATCTGTATAACCAGCTTACTTATCTCATGATGCGGCTTATCTTGAAGTTCTACAATAGTTTGTAGGGTGTTTGAAGCATAGCTGGGATAAATGCAACAGTTCCATGAATCAGAATGTGTCTAATAAGTTTCTCATGGTTCTTACAGAACCACAAGACGGGCACATCCATTGAGTCATGTGAACCAGGGTGATATTTCTTGACAACTAAATTTTAATCATAAAAGGAAAGCCTTTTTGGGTTAAGCTGAGACCCTGGGATGATAAGACCAACTTTAAACTTTAATCATTTGCATATCTAATGGGAAGATAATTGCATTCAAAATTCCATTCAAAGTGGATGCTTCCATCATTGTGCTTCTTTTTTTTATCACAGTGTGCTTATTATACACATGCACATATATATATATATATATATATATACACACACACACACACACATACACTAACTGCTCAATTGAAAGAGGACACCTGCCGTAGTGGAACAACCCATGTAAATTCGGGCAATAATTTGAATATATTGGTTATAAAACAACTCGATCATGTGTAGTTGGAGTCATTTGGTGTCTAACCACGGGCTGAGGTAAAATGCCACCATCAAAGCAGCTGAGCGATTTTCAACGTGGAGTAGTCATAAGCTGCCACATTAGTGGCCAGAGTGTGCGAGCCATAGGAGCTACACTGAACCTGCCTAAGTCGACCGTGGGTGCTATTATCACGAAATGGAAATGTGAAGGAGTGGAAACACGACAATATATAAATTAAGAATAAGAAAGGGCAGATATTTAATCCCCGCTAAAATCAACTTAGCCTGTGAAGGATTAAATTACAAAAAGAATACATTTAAATACAAGTTTAACGTGCGGAACTTAGGTTAACATCACAAATTAGGAACATACATGCACAAGAAAAATGGAATTACTGATCTGTTTTTTGAAATTTCGATACCGGGAACCCAGAACGGCTGTTTCAGGCTTCCTAGCCTTCTTCAGCTGGATTCGCCCAGTATCTGACAAACCAGTGATTCCAAGAAACACCTAAAGAAAAACAAAAGTCAACAAGAAAATGG
>JAFIDM010006943.1:68885800-68920812 GCA_023159025.1 Thereuonema tuberculata
TTAGCTGATTTACTGACTGTTCTTGTGTAAATCTCATGATGTCTTCAATGTTCCATTTTGATCAGTACAATTTCAGATGTTTTCAGTTATTGTCCAAATATTAAAGAGAAATCCTTACTCTATTGATCTATATTTGAATTTAACGACTTCAAATACTGGCTTTTTAAAATAAAGATTTCTTTATGATATTTATTTTCAGAAAAAAAGGCTAGAGGAGGATTTTCTAGTAATCGTCTAAAAGTAAACGGCAAAACAGGTCTTTCATCAAAAGTGAATGTAAAAACTAATGATGGAGCTTACAGTTATGTTCCTTTGAATGCTCACACAGCAGCAACAACATTGACACCTGCAACATCCAGCTGCTCAAGTGAGGATATAGATGCAGCAAATACTGGTAAGAAATTCAAATTCACTCTCCTTAGGATTGATTGTGGAAGATAGATGCAAGAAATCTGATATAAGCAGATTCAAATGAAACAAGTTTATTCAGAAATTTAGGATGAAGCTGTAAATTCTGGCTTTTTTTTTAACCCTTTATCTCCTCATTAGGCTAGATGATAGATACAGAATAAAGATGAGGGATGTACAAACATAACGATCCAGGGATTGCTACATCTACCTTCATTTCCTACCCCTTATTTTTTATCTTACTTTGTAAGAAACTCTTCAGAAATATGTTTTCAGATCTCATTCTTTCCCAAAACATTGGTTGAGCATTCCTTTGTTTCCTTCAACGGGTGCTTTCCAGATACTATGGGATGCTATCTTGAACAACCCTCTCATATGGTATCTATTAAACCACAGAAAGGCATTAGCAGAGTGTGGTTTCCTTTAGTAGGGTTTGAGAAGTCGTATGCTTATTAGATTCTCCCCTCTTTTTACTTCAGTTTAATTGTGAAGCCTCATCCTTCCCTTACTGCTTTGTCCCTTTCTTATTTCACTAACAGGCGAAATGTCGAACCCTTCTGTGCCATCTCAAAGACAGGAATTGATTGCTTTGCTGGCGGGCATTATCCATGGTTTCTGGGAGGTAAAAAGCCTAAAGAGGTCCAGATTGAGGACATTTCTAGCTGAACTAGGCATCGAGGCATCCGAAACCTTTGTTGAACTGTCCGAGAAGGTTAAATCTATTATAGACAGGTTTAAAGAGGACGATGATGAATTAGCAAGATATGATATTACCTGGGAAGAGATAGGTGGTGTCAACTACACGACTTTCAATCTTCAGGTCACATCGCCAAAGTCTCCGACACCAGTGTTAACAGCACACACAAGAGCACTTTAAATTTACTAAAGAGACTCCTAGGCAAGTACAATGAGCAAAAGGAGGACAAATTGCAGGCAAAATCTGGAAAGGTCTATTTTGGCATTAAGTCGAAAGACCCAGAATTGACTGCCATCCCCACTCCCAAAGCCTGCCTTGCAGAAAATGCAGAGGAAATGGCTCACCTGAAATCAGCCGAATTCTCCTTCGGAATCGAATCAAAAGATACCAATCCTCCAGAGGTCCCAGATCCCAAAGAAGGCAACTGATACCGCTAGGGATCGTGCTGCAGCCATCCCATTGGGAGGGAAACAGAATGAACCTGCTCCAGCCTGAAATCCCGGATTATGAAACATGTGAAGCGCAGGTGTCTGAAGAACTTTTGCTGGAAAAGTTCAAGCAATCTAACGTTGGTGTAAAATTTAAGCACCCCAAACTTGAAGACGTTCCGGCACTAAACACTTATGTAGAGGAGAAGGCAGATGAATCGGTTTACAAAAAACCTTCTGACTTTTCCCTTGGCATTGGGCTTAAGGATGCTAAACTACCTGAAGTGCCAGTTCTCGGTATCTAGCCCGGAAGAAGCCTCCGGAGCTGTTTTAGAAAATTCGCTGGTCTTTTCTTTTGGTGTGAAGCTGAATGATCTTACATATGCCGACTTGTCAGTTTCAAATCCGAATGACGTGCAGAAATGTGAGGACATTCAGCTCTCTTCCATAAAAGAATGTCAACAACCCAATGACTTCTATCAAAAGATTATTAATCGCCTTCAATCAGAAGGAAAGGGTGAGCCATTCTTACCAGCATCGTTTAAGTCCTGCATCGCTCCGACCCAAATGCCGAGCGATTCGTCAGTTTGTTCATTCAGCTTAATGTGGTCCGATGGCACATCTATTTTCAAATTCCATCATATGGTCATAGTGGCCATGAATTCGCCGGCGAGTCATTGTTACAGTCAAGGTAGGAAAACACAATCAAACTCCACTGAAAGTTTTGTGCCTGAAAGCGAGATTTGCTCTTCATATACAACATCATGATGTTCAGTTCCATTGTGCTGTAGTAGCGCGTATTCATTCTTTGGGTGCGAATTTTTGATCATTTGCATATTTGGTTGAAAGGTTTTTTGCATGCGAAGTTTCAATACTATCAAATTATTTTTCGGGGTGTGTCAATTTTTTTGTCAAAGAGTATATATGGAAATAAAATTCTAGAACATAAGAGAAGCATCTAAAATAAATTACATAATTTGCATCGATCATAATATTTTAAAGTTTTTAATATTTTTAATAAGTTGTAATTTTACAAATGCATATTACTTATTTCCTATCATATACAAATTATTAAATGAAAGAAAGGTATACATGAATTGTAGCACCTGGATAAATAGCAAATCAAAATTAATCTTTGAAATATTTTACCAACTGTTAATTAATTTGATTCTAAAGAGATTTTTTTTTGTTTTGTTTGTTCACGTACCTCCTTAGATACATCTTCTCATAACCTTGGTTGAGTATCCCTAGTCCAGATAATAACAGAAACCTTTCTTTTTTTAACTTATCTCATATGTATAATTCTTCAGTTTTATAACTATTATTTTGTTTTAACTCTTAGATTCAAAACGATGATAGATATAACTTCAAATACAACTGCCACCTATAATGGTTACTATATGATAGTTTACTGTACGTTTGCCTTTAGTGATTGCGGAAAGTGATGAGTAGAGAGACACCTCTGAAACAAGCACTGAGAAAGATCTCCTGTTTGACCAATTAATAAAAATATGTTGCACCCATTGTGTTTACACAAATTCAAAGAGTGTCTAACCTTTGCTTACTTACCCAGAAACAAAAGCAAACAACTGCATCTCATTTAGGTGATTAAATGGAGTGAAAAGATGTCAGTGGAAGGAAACTGATATTTCTTTACAAATAAGCAAACTTAGTACATTGAACATTAGGAATGCATTCGACTATTTTAAATAAATAGATATGATTACATAATTACAAGGAAAATACAAACTAGCTAATCATCTGTCATAAAAACTACTGTATTTCTTAGCAAAACAGGCTTTATAATTTCCAAATGGTAAAACTGGTGATAAAATATAAACAAATGATACTTTTATTATCCATTCTGTGTGTATAAACATTAATACAAAAGACCAAACACACAAAAACAATAAAGATATAAAGAATAAATAATTTCATGACATGTTGCGAAGGTACACTTCCTTCTTCGTCAGATGATACTAAATAAATAAATTCATGAAAAGGAAATTATAAATGATACTTCAATAGAAGACCATAATGACTTCTTAAGCAGCCTTAACCAAGGTTATAGATTTATTTAATCAGAAAAAAAATAAGAAAAATAAATACATGGCTACATACATCTGCATGGTTTGATCTGTTGGCTAGCATTGATGAATAAATGCTGATTCAAACATGGAGTTAAGTCATTGATAGTGCTACTAGCACTAAATAGTACCTCAGTGCTACTAGAGCCAACTTACGTAAAAAAAAAAAGAATGAACTTTATGGCCAATCCAATACTTATATTATGTTATTTGTAATGTTATTGTCTTTTCTTCCTTTAACCCTGAAACAAAGCTTAAACTCTGTTTGCTTTGATGTTCATATGAATATCATCCTATCAGATGCATTCTTGTGATCTTCTGTTTGGGGAAATAGGAATTGCATCTAGGTTTCTAAACTAAGATGTGGATGGTTTTAGAAGTAAAATTAGTGGACATCTTAGTATGTAATTCATGTACTTTATTCTGTTGATAAAAGTTGATCAGATCTAATTAGGCCTGGCTTTCAAAAGAACAGGAAAAATTATTAAGGGAGATGCAAAAGTGAAGACATTGGCTACATATTTTGTACAAAAGCTTTTATTTCACTCCTAAATACATGGGAAGCGCAGTGGTGCCTCTAAGGAAAAAATATACAATGAAAAACTCTCCAATGAAAAAACCATTGAGAAAATCCATGGGCCAGCGAGAGCGGCCTCAATGGATTTTTTTTTTGAAGCATAAGACTTCAAACTGCATATTTGAAATGTTAAAAAACAACAATGGATGAGACCAAATTATTCACAAGTGACATCCTGGAACAGCTGTTTCACGTTCGTTGGCGATCATCAGCCAGAAGTCACAGTAATTAACAAGGTATCCGTACTGAGACTAGTTTGGACAATACATTAGAAGTGCAGTGGTGCCTCAAAGGAAAAACTGGCTGATGATCGTCAACGAGCGTGAAACAGCTGTTGCAGGATGTCACTTGTGAATAATTTGGTCTTATCCATTGTTATTTTTTAACGTTTCAAATGTGCAGTTTGAAGTCTTACGCTTTAAGAAAATTCATGTGCTCTCGCTGGCACATGGATTTTCTCACTGGTTTTTTTCATTGGTGAGTTTTTCATTGTGTATTTTTTCCTTTGAGGCACCACTGCACTTCCAATGTATTGTTCTTACTAGCCTCAGTACGGAGACCTTGTTATTTACTGTGACTTCTCCTGGCTGATGATCGGCAGCGAACGTGAAACAGCTGTTCCAGGATGTTACTTCTGAATAATTTGGCCTCATCCATTGTTGTTTTTTCACTCCTAAAATTTTCGTGTCTTTTTAAATTTGCTTTTGTATTTTAATTATCAATATTTTTTCAACTGTTTGAAGTATTTACAAAGAATAGTTTTAAATTTAAATATGTTATATAAGCAACTTTGTTTTTGTTTTTTCATTTCTTTTTAAATTTAAGTAACTTCAATATTTCAACTTATTCTCATGACTTTCTCAGCAACCGTTTCTTAATTACATTTTTCTTTTCCTCCTCACACAGAAGAATCAAGTTCTGAAGCCATTATTAATATCTCAGGAAGAATGGAGAGTCATTTGACATCTAAGAAGTTAGGAATCTCAAGTGGGAATTTGCTATTGGATAGCACTGAAGAGAAAAAAGAAATTTGTGATGTTTCCAATGTGTCATGCCCAACTGCCAAGACAATCCCTCGTTTAATTGATGCCAATTCATCAGAGCCAGTTGTACAGAGTGTCATTACACCAGAGTTATGGAGCATTTTCGATGTGGCTCAGTTTTTGCGAGTCAATGACTGTGGAGCTTATTGTGATAGTTTCAGCAAAAAGGTAATTCAAATTAAATGTATATTGAAAAATTACACACCGTTTGAACGCAAGTTTACAGATTATAAAGCAGTTGTAATGCTTTGAACAAAAGCTACTGTAATTTATCAAGATCAGGTTGTTCTATCTAATAAATAAAAAAAGAAGATAAAGAGTCTAATACATTCAAAATAAAATATCAAAACTCTTTTAGGATGAATCAAACAATAAATCATTAGAAAATAATGCCAAGAAGTCAATCCTAAGCTGAAGAGGAGTTGTTAATTAAAGTTCTTAATTATCAATGCAGTTGTACTTTTGAAAAGGAAATTCGGTGTCATTATCAATTAGAATTGCATATTATGAAATTATTCTGGTAAGAAGATGTTGTCATCACTATTGACATATAAAGTTGAAAACTGGTTGTTTGCTCTTTAGCTTTGTTTTTTAGGAATTCAAAATGTAATTGATCTTTTCAACTTAGTTTATTTTTAATAATGACAAAGTCACTGTTTCTAATTTAATATATAAAATACCTTTATTTTGTGTGAGATTCTTTTATATTCTTAATACTGACAATGAGCATTTATTTTCAAAAATTATGCATTGAATATTGCAAGGTCTAATATCCTAGACCGGTCTTCCACCAAATCCTATTTCTTCTAAACAAGTCTTTTTTAAACTTAAATTGGTTGAATAACAAGTAGTCAAAAATTTCGTGTATTTTACAACTACAGTCGATTTCTTGTAAAGATTGAAGTGACATCAGAGAACCGCGTAACACATTATTCTGCAATGAAGAGTATATTTCTAGCATTCTTGTTATTTCGTCCTGAATTTAGAAGGTTTTTGTTGATTTAAAAACATTTAATATTTTAAGAGATAGAAAATGTAACTGTTCAAATTATTAGATTTGTTTATTTTCGATCATATAGCAAGGGAACATGGGATTGGTTAATGTTGTTGAGGGGCTCATTTCAACATGGCAGCCTCCAGTGTCTCCTTATAAATATTTCAAAAGTCAATGTAAAGGTCAATCGATACATAGCAGTGCGAAACAAAGTTTTAAGTGTTTATTCAAAGTTAAAGTGAATTGGAGCAGCACTAATGAAAAACAATACTTTTGACAGGTATATCGGTGGTCTTTTTATCCCATTAAGAAAGAATTTCAAAAGGAGGGAATTATACTCTCACCAGGTCAGAAGAAGCCTTGGAGAGCAAATACATCACATTCTGATAAAATTTATGATTCATTTCTATGCACTGCAATCAGAGATAAGATGCATAAAAGGTTTTTCCAAAATGAAATATCAACCATAGGAAATGTACCAAAAGAAATTATTGACGATCTGCAGCTGCAAAGTATTTCCCACAGTATTCGATAATATAGAAGGTTAAAATTGTTTGATTTTTGGTATCAGTAGCGGCTAAAATTCACGATTGTGTGACAGTGAAGATATATAATCACTTGGCGCCACAAATATTTGCTAGTGTTTATTTGAAGAGACATTTTGTAAGTGGCAGAAGGAGTTTTGTAGCACCTACCATCAAATTAGAAGACGAAGTTTGGAATCTGAACTGCTTGATAGACTGTGAAGAACAGCCAATAGTCATTAGTCTAAACTCTGATTCTTCTGATAGTACAAGCAATACCACCAATTGAATGTGAACTTTTCTCAGCGAACACTGATTGATAATGGTGAAACAAAACTTAACAAATACAATGAAAAAAAAAAACTTTTTTTTTTGCTAATTTAGGGAATTGATCCAACATCCTTTGTTTTACAAGCTGAATGCTTTATCCATTAGACCACCATGAAGTATGTTTTGCTCTGCATGATGTCACTTCAATCTTTTCAAGAAATGGACTGTAGCTACAAGAATCTGATCCTAGTACTTCTAGGAATTTGAGCAATGGAAGGATAATTGTAAAGCATTATTTTAATAAGTTTTAAGAACTTTTGCTTTTTGTTTCACTTCAATACATCTAATGAATCAACTTAAAAAGTACTTTTGCTAAATTAAAATTAGCCTATTAGTACTGCAAATAAAAGTTATAAGAAATGAAGAAAAGATTACAAAAATTAATGAAATCCTTAGTGTATTTACATATTTTAGTGTATTTAAGATATTGTTACGACTTAGTTGACTTTATTGCAGATAGCTCAAACAGTGGTTACATCCATTTAACAGTTTGGGACTTACAAAACTGATGGGAATGATAACTAATTTATTTTAATAGGGATGGGTGTGAAATAGGAAAGAAATAGTCGAAAACAAGGGAAACATCTAGGCGCCTAATTATCTTTATAAACTAGGCATCTGGACGGGAGGTCTTAGATGTAACGTCCGCATTACTTCTCCTTGCATCGTCTTCTAGCGTCTGTACTAGCTCTTTGTTGTTTCCTTTTCTGCCTTTCAGCTGGGTTGTCACCTTTCTTGGTAATCATCTCAAGTCCTGATCCTGTAACTGGATTGATGCCTTCTGGACTATCGTCCTGGATCTGGATCTTGCAACTTCAGTTGAGTAGTTGCCTTCCTGGACTCATCCCACAACTGGAACCTTCTAATGCCAGATGGGCTGCTGCTTCCCTAACCTTCTTCAACGGGTTTTTGGGCTTCTTGCCCAATGAACTTCTATCTTCTACTGTGCAGTGTAGGGAGGACCACTCGTTGTCGTCCTACCTACTTACTCTTCCCTTCTGCAGGAATAGAAATCATTCTATTCGGTGTAGGAGGACCGCTGGCTTCCTACGATCTTCTCTTCTTTGGCTAGATGCTGAGTACGATCTCTCTTGTTGAATGGGAGGAGGTCTTTAGGTCACCACCAATGTTCTCTCTTCTTGGCTTCTTCAAAGAAAGAAACTTCTTGTGGCCGTCTGCCACTGAAGTTCTGCCTCGTCTTGACTCTGCTGCTGTTTTTATTCCTTCTGGCACGACTGGTAAATTCAGCTCTGCAGTAGGGAAGCAGGGTCAGGCCAGTCTACTCTAATAGAGGAAGGTCTTCCTATTCAACCGGTAATAATATTACAGATAATTACCAACAGTTCTTAGTGTTGAGACAACAAATGAAAGCAGTACTAAATGATGTAAACAAACATGAATTTTGAAATAATAAGTTTGAAAGGACAAAAATAATAGAAAAAAATCTACTAGAGGATGCCATAAATTATTTCATTGGAATCATTTTAGCTAATAGAATTTCTTTGCAAAAAAAGGCCATTAATATAACTGATAAGCATATCTAGCAATGACAAGCAAATCAGTATCCATAGGCTTATCGTTGTGACAAATCACAAGCTCCCCTAAAAGAGAGAAACACAGTGTATGCAGTATAAAACTGTTACGTGTAGGAATAGCATATGTTTTGTGCATTGGTATACTATCTAACTTAAATACTGTTTGATTTTTAATCTCAAAGGGCATTTGGTACATTTTATAAGCCAATATCTGCTAGTATTTGTGGCATTGTGCAGAATATCTTGGTTCCTTAATATTGATCATCCAATTTTCAGTGTAATGGTGTTGAAAATTCTCATTAACTCATTTTATGCATACCACAGTCAATTCTTTCAAACTAGATAATGCTCTACAACTTTGTAACTTACATTTTTTTTTTCAGCTCTTTTTCTCTTATTGGCAAGTTATGTTAGCTGCTTCCTTATTTTGTCTCTAAATCTGCTCTTTTTTTTTTTTAGACATAATAACTTCCTTAAAGATTTACTCATGCGAAATTAAAGGGACAAATGCTGGGTTTTTTTTTAACAACTTTTATAAAAGTAATCAAATGAGACAGATAGAAAACTTCGAATTCATCATAAAGAATTCACATAGTATGCCTATTCATTCTTCCCAAAGTTCATTGTTCTGTGTGGACACAGTGTAGACAACTAGTAGATTGTTGAATCATTTTATTTAGGCTCAGATACAATATTTAGGCCTTTCTTTAAAGTGGAGAGCTGTTGGTAAGATGGAAGCAGGCCAGATGCAAGCTGAGGTGTCCAGAGCCAAGAATATATCCAAAAGCGTTTTGTCAAGATTATAAAAACAATTCCACAGAACAGAAGAAGTAACTCAAATACTTGGTGAAGGACTACGACAACACAAGACAAATCTATTATCTAGTCCTCACTCCCCTGGATAAACCACCTCATCATAGAAGCTTTCTACAACCACAGGATGTTCAGTGATCTGCCATGTTTCCCTTTATGTAAGAAGACTTTCATTGACAGCAGCTCAAAGAAACCATCTTGGGGTGAAATCATCAACATCATTGCTTGACCCAACATCAGTGGTCTAAAGTTGTTTTCTGATGATTCAAGATTCAGCTTTCAGACTGTTTCCTGACCTGGAGAGAATTAGGAACACAATACCAAGAAAGTGTTGATCCAATTAATTAATCCAATAGGGAAAGGGATCATTACGGAAGGCTCTATTTTGCCTCGTTCGAGGTTGGTCTGGAATTTGTGTTGTGGATTATAGTGTTCTTCCACAAAAACATGATTAACATTCCTTGAATGGAATGAACAGCCAGATCTCCAGGCTTGAATTCAGTAGAACATTTTTGGGATTCCTTAGGAAGAAACATTGGGAGCAAGGAAGACTTTCACCCAAGTCCCACAGAAGCCAAGATTGGCTCTAATCAAAGACTGGATTTATTCACAGCATTTTGAGGCCTGTATACTGTTCATACATTCCCTATTAAATGTTCTTTTACACTTTTTCTGAATAGGCAACATTGTAATAAATTTTGTTCTTTTCTTAAAATGTTTTTCATTTTTATGTGAACTAATCAATCTGTTCAGCAACTATATAAAATTTGGGGTAATTATAAATGTTTAAAAAAAAAAATTTGATTTGTCCTTTGAATTTTGCAAATAATTGTAGATCAAACTTTGGCATTTTAAGAACTCGTCCATTCAGTTATTCAGATGCTGTAGAATTGCTCCTGTAACCTTGTATTTATGTATATAATGTTTAGAAAAAAAGGGGAAAAAGAACTTAAAATCTTACAACTTACTGATTTAGAAAGGTCAACTGCTGTAAGAAGCTTCTTATATAACGAGTTAATATTCATTAAAAACAATTATTTGGTAAGGAAATATATGCTTTTATTTTTAGTACATTGATTATAATATCTTTTTTTTCTCCTTTTCAGAGGATTGATGGAAAAAAATTCTTGACTTTAACTAAAGAACAAATTGTTAATCTAACAGGAATGAAAGTTGGGCCTTCACTGAAGATCTATGATCTTATTCAACAACTGAAAGCAAAAGTGCAAGTATCATGACCCATAAAGATGTTCCCGTTTTGTTATATAGCTTTAATTTTCCACCTTTGTTCATCATCAATCATACTAAGTAGCAGAGTAGATGTAAGCTAACCATCAACCATAAAATCAAGACTGACCCACCTGTGCATAAGAAAGTTACATACCTGTATATAGAAAGATTCTATGATTTGTTTTCCTAACACTGCTGATAAAGTCATCAGCAAATTTTAATGTTACATTCTGAATGAATTTACTACATTTTTATTGTACAACACCAACATGCTTTTTTTTTTCCTACTCTTTATTAAAGTGTTTGTGGAAACAGTTTTGGATTGTACCACATTAAACAATTTAATCTTAATGTAGTTTTTGTTAACAGACTGACCACTTATTGACAAGCAAGAATTTTAAGACTTTGTTTTAAACATCAACTATAATGAATCAAAACAAATGTAGACTAGATGTTCACGATTTTATATTTTTACATGTACATATAATGTATGTATGGCTCGATGTATTTAGGATTATTTTAATCTTGTGTAGCCATTCCTGTGTCTCACAATGATAGCTGTGAATCCTTTACCAAAGGACATTAACAAATGAGATGCAGTTTTTATTTATAGTTCTATACAGATTTTAAGTGTTTCTGTTGTTCTTCTGTAATAAAATAAAAATACTTAAAACTAAGTGTTTTTTTTATCTTCCCGTATGCCATCATGTTTTATAAGAAAACCAACTAGCGTTTCAGTATTCCATATGTTGTCTTAATTCTACTTGGCAATAATATTATCATTAAGAAATTTTCCTTTTAGATATTTAAGTTTTTGACACTACTTTTATTACTGGCATTTGTTCAAAAGTTTCCCATGGCTTTACAAATGTAAATAAACTAAGTAGGTTTGATTTTCTTTTAATGTTCTATTTTTATTCCCATGCACCACCACACTCTTGATAGGAGATTGATGACAATTATGTTTTTAATAATTCTAAGCTACCGAATATTCATGATTAAAAATAAAGACATTATTAATGACTAAAGGATTAATATTCATCATTTTTTACAGATTATTTCCATACTTCTTTAATTAATTTTAAAACTACTTAATTTTTATGAAATTCATATCCATTTCCTAAACAAGTATTTATTTATTGAAGTAAAATCATATTTTGTTTGGTAACCAAGCATATAAGCTTTAAGCTTTCCCTAGTGCGTTTTCCAGATGCCACAAATCTTAAGAATTTATTATTATTAATATTATTGCAAGGCCTATTTGGTTGTACATTTCGAAACTTCAGAATTAACTTTCAAGACTGTCAGAATTGTTGTTTATCTTAAAGTTTTCATGTGGGTCCTTTAAAAATGTGGGATAGATTTTCAAAAATTTGCTCCAAATTATTGTAGGCAAAAGTAAATGGATGCTTGTTTCTCATTCAGATCAAAATCTAAGTCATACTTTGATGAATTGAGTCAACAAAATGAGATCTGCTTAATTTTAAACAAATATAGTAGGGGATTCCGTTGCACCAGTCATATAAATAAAAATTTAAACATTTATAAAAGCATGGATTAAAACTACTAGTTTCGGGCCCTTTGGGTCTTTTCTCAAGTTAATTAATGTTATAGGGAAGCATGCTTACGGCACAGAGGAGTCTGAATGCCTGCGTGTGCTTGGTTGGAGAAATTTGTGATGTGAGGCTGACGTGTTGGTGAGATTTATTTACCGTATATGCTCCAATAGAGGCCCCGGCGTTTATTTGCAAACTAACCTCTGCTCCCGGCGCTTAATAGAGATCGGCTGCTATTAGAGGCCGGCCATTATTAACAAAAACCTTCAGAACAATAGTTTTACACACAAATACTGGCTAATATTACAAACAGCTACTTTATTTGAATTTCACATGCTAAATAAGACTGTTAAAGATATATGGCAATGTCTTTCTGTACCTTTCGCTGCTATTCGTCGTCCGAATCCGCAATGATGGGCGGCCGCCTCAACGGAGGTTTCTTTCGCGTATTCCACCGCGCGAATTTTAAAGGCAATGTCAAATGACCGTTTCGGCGGCATTTTGTAAGGCAATGAATGTACCGTAAGATATTATGCATGACTATAAAGATGCTTACACTAGTACCGGTAGGCAAATTTCAAAGACCCGGCTACTATTTGGCCGTGTCCCCTCTGCAGCCCGGCGCTTATTAGAGACTCAGCGCTTATTGGAGCAATTACGGTACTCACTACAGCTGGAAAGGTTGAATTGGAAGGAGAGGCCTATTGTGATTAATTGCATTTTTTTTAAGGAGGGAGGGGGAAGGCGGCTGGGTTGCATTTTTTTTTTCTTTTTCTTTTTGAAACCGTATTGTTTAATGTTTTGGACTGAGATGTTTTGATTGTAACACCCAGGATCGGTAAGGATGTATAGCGATTCCTTACATTTTCATATGTAGGAATTGCTTTCTTTGCATACAATAGTGGTCCTGGGGAAGTCAATTTTATGACCTGTTTGTTTTGTATGTATGGCAGTATAATAATTAAGGTCCATATTTTTAATGGCGTATTTATGTTGTGATAGTCGGCGTGCCAACTTCTGCATTGTTTCATCTATGTATGAGGAGCGTTCAAAAAGAAATGAGCCGGAATGTGGAATGGACAAACCAGTGACAGAAGGGTACTATCGTTGCATGTGTAACCAAGATATGAGTGAGTGTGGAAGTTCACAGCCCGCCGCTAGAGGGTCACGGGTGCAAGTCACCTGACTAAAAGCTAGCAGAAGCATGCGTCAATCATCCAACGTGGTCATTCGCATTGTAAGCAGTGAAACAGTGCAATGGAGGCATCCAAAGAAGAGCAAAGAGGTGGTGTTCGTTTTCTGACAGTGGAAGGATTGGGGGAACAGACATTCATCGAAGAATGTCACAAGTATACAGTGAACACTGCTTGTCCCTTGCAAGGGTCAAGGCGTGGCACAAGCATTTCAGGGAAGGACAGGTGTTGTTAGCCGATGATGCACGGTCTGGAACACCACACCGCATTACCGATGACATGGTCCAGCTGATTGATGGACTCGTTACCCAGGACCGCCGAGTTACAGTGAAAGCCGTCGCCGACGAGGTCGGATTGAGTGTCGGAAGTTCACACCATCATTACAAAATAATTGAACTGACACAAAGTGTGCGCCCAATGGGTGCCCCACAGTCTTCAACCTCAACAGAAAGCAAGTCGAATGGCCCACTGTATCGATCATCTGCAGCGCTATGCCAGGGAAGGGAATGAGTTCCTGGCACGAGGGGTAGCTGGAGATGAGTCTTGGTGTCATCGCTTCGAACCAGAATCGAAACGACAAAAGTCTCCAGTGGAAGCATCCAGGGTCACCACCACCAAAAAAATCCAAGGCCATCCAAACAAGTGCAGGAAAGGTTATGCTGACGTTCTTCTAGGACCAAGACGGCCCTTTTCTGATAGACTTCCTGCAGCACGGGACAACAGTGAAAGCCCAGCGTTACTCGCAAACCTTGACCACCCTTCGCCAAGCGATCAAATCGAAACGACCAGGCAAGCTCACCCGTGGGGTCATTCTGCTCCACGACAATGCAAGGCCCCATACGACTAACACAATCATGGCACTCTTGCAGAAATTCAAGTTGGAGGTTCTCAATCACCCTCCATACAGTCCAGACCTCTCTCCCTGCAATTACGCCATTTTTGGTCCCCTATAAAAGGCTCTGAGGGGCAAACGATTCACCTCGGACAACGACATCAAGCAGTGTATGCAGAAGTGGTTCACAATGCAGCCCCGGGAATTTTACAAGACAGCCATTTACTGTCTTGTGTCGCAGTGGGACATGTGCCTCAACAGCCAGGGCCAATACTTCTGACATACAGGTACTGGTTTCTGTTCCTAGGCCTCCGGCTCGTTTCTTTTTGAATGCCCCTTATACTTGCAATGGAGGTTGTTAATGCAAGGTACGGCATAAACTAGTTCTTTTTGTTCAAGGGTGTCTATGGATTTTTGGTGAATGTTATAGTTTACTATTGTTGCTTGGCGAAGTGACGGCTAAATTGAGGGGGTGCAGAAGCCTGTTAAGAGCATTGAAAAGTTGAGGGTGATAAGGGATGGAAATATAATTTCTTTTATTTCTTGAGGTAGTGTGATCATTATTATAGTACGCGACAGATGCTCAATGTGTTTGTTACTGAAGTTAGATGGGTATCCATTTAGTAAAAATATTGATCTGATCTTTTCAATTTCTGATAAAAGGATGGATTGGGAACTGGAAAGTCTGAATGCTCTAGTGGTAGCCATTTTTATATTGTTAATTTTGAATGATAATGGGCAATACGAATTAAAATGAAGAGTGATTGGTTCGGAAATAGGTTTTCTGAAGACGGAGGTGTTGAAAGTAGATTGTGTTCGCAGTAAGCGTACATCTAAGAAGGCTATGGAGTTGTCATCCTCGTTTTCTTTTTCTAATTTAAATTTGATATCCTCAGGGGTGTTTGTGGGACCCCAAAAAATCCCCGGAAACTTTTACGGACTTACTACCGACATTTTGGAGTTTCGAGAAGGGGGGGGGGGAGTCACGTGATCGCACATCTGGTCGAACGAAGTCTCTCCCTTTTTTTTCTGCCGCGCCTACTTGCCGAAAAGAATCCAGAAGAGAATGTCCGAGAACCGGGGGAATGAGTCATAACTCGCAATAAGGAAAGAACAAAAAAAGAAGTTTTTTCCCCCTTTTCACGCATTATCACTGCCTTTGGTGAAAACTTTTCCTTTCTTTCTCCACACACACTGACCTTGCGTTTTCTGCTTTCAAAGCAAACAAAATTACCCAGATCAAAATAAATAATTCATTATTATTCCTACTTCCTTTTGGACGACGATCCCCGGAATTTCCGGGTATCGAAGTTCAAAATCCCCGGAATTCCGGGGTTTCCCCGGAGCACAAACACCCCTGTATCCTGGTGTATTGATTCGAATATCTGTTGTATTTCTTTTTAGTCTTTAGAATTACTGTAAAAAAATAAATAGTCGACATAACATCTGTAGAATCCAATATTAATAGCTTTTTTGTCAATGATGGTAAATTCAGTGTCCTCAATAAATGTCATGGACAATTCGGCTAGGATTGCAGATGCCGATAAGCCCACGAATAATCCTATGGTCTGTTGGTAAATGGTGTTATTGAAGTAAAAGAGCTGCATATTGGATAGAGCTTGGATTAAGGGAAAAAGATGATTTGTAAGCTGTATGTTAGAAAAATTGGCAGGTGTTTTGCTTTGCAGGTGTAGTAAAGCGCTGAAAACTAGATCTATAGAGATGGATGTAAACTCCCCCCTTTAAAAAAAAATGTAATTAATAACTATAGACCTCTCGTTCCAATTCAACCTTTCTACCCGCAGTGAGTAAATAAACCTTACCAACACGTCAGCCTCACATCACGAATTTCTCCAACCAAGCGCACGCAGGCATTCAGACTCCTCTGTGCCATAAGCATGCTTCCACATAACGTTAATTATGTTAACGTTAATACTTGAGAAAGGACCCAAAGGGCCCGAAACTAGCAGTTTTAATCCATCTTTTTATAAATGTTTCAATATGACCAGTGTGACTGCATCCCCTACTGAATTTATACTCAAGTGCACGTAAAAAAAAAAATTTAATAATTTAAACAAATATATTTAAAGAATTGTTTTCTTGCTATGTTTATAATATAAATTGAGCTTAGTTAAAACATTTGGTAATATCTGCACTAGCTAAAGGCACTACAATAAAAATTTAAAATGCTAATAGTCATACAGCAGGTTTGGTTCCAAAGCATATCTATTGTAATCATACATACGTGTACATAACTGAGAATAGAGATGCCAATGAATGTAACGATTTACCATAAATTCTACATTATATTACTATACTTGTCGCGAGTAATAATTGCGTAATATCTACCGAGAACCACAGCTCTGCTCACCAGTTGTCACGTGCTGTTTCTTTACACACACGGTGAGCTAGAAAAATAAAAAAAGATAAACAAAACCTAAAACCAAACAGTGATAAAACTTCACACCTTAATACCAACCACCAATTCCCGGCGGGATCCTCAGTAGTCGACGGACACTCGCTCCGACGCTCCTTCTCTAAAACTTACCCTCTAAAAGTGGCGATTACCCGATCTTCTCGTGAGCTGTCCTACCTAATGGATCAACGATGTTTCCGACCGATACCTGGGCCCATACTCATATCGACGGATAACAACCACCAGAGACAAATAGGACAACCCACTTATGCTAAATTACCCTCTTGAAATTAACTTAAGGTCGAACTGGAGTGGAAATTGGTGGTTTTCACCGCAACTTATCTTTTCATATCTCTTAAACTACAGCTCATAAAAATCTGAAACTTTTTATGTAAAATCGTTAAACATATAAGAATTATATTTTCATGTTATTATTTATTCATTATTATTGAAATTCATTTTATTTGCCTTCAAACACCCCAAATATATCGTGTATTTAAATAACTGTTGTGATGTTGTTTAAACTCTAAGTGTCTGGATCCAATATTCAAATGGTACAGAAACGTAATTAGGAAAATTTAATCGAAACACTTTTGTCATTAATTCCTTTGTTTAATTTAAAAAAAAAAAAAAAAAACTATTTTTTTGACAATTCAATTTGACAAATGATTTTTTTTTGAGGCAGTCGAATAATTTTTTTTGGATTCTGTTTCGATAAAAAGAAGCTAAATCTATTGCTGAATCATTTGACATTTTTCTTTTTTTTATATATTCATTATTTATTGAGATATTTATGTATTAGCGAAATTTTAGTTCGAAAATACAAATGTAGGTGGCTTTAACATTGTAGCCGTCAATCATTCCTAATTTGTGTCTCCCTAAGGGGATTATGGTTCAAGGGAGAAACTCGCTGCACCCCTTCCTTCTTTTGAAGAGATCTGCCCTTAAGATCGGTGTGCTGCCCTTGAGATCCTTGCAAAACACCGATTTTGTTGAGGCAATGAAAATTACCCTTTCTAAAAAAAAAAACAAATAAACCACTACAGTATTAAAAAGTTTTTTCATACTTTCCAGAATGTGATTAATTATAACAATATATCTAATTATTACCTAAATAGTTTTTTTGGAATTTTTTTATCATTAAGTAGCGAAAGGTTTTTTAATTAATTCAAGATTAATATTCTATTTCTAAAAAATAGTATAATGTGATAAATTGCAAAACAGGAATTTAAATTAAAGAGAAACAACGTATTTTCTTTTTCCTTGATAAAAGCATTTGGATAAGACGGTCACACTATAAACATGAATTTTCAGTAAATTTCTATATATTTAGTAGCGATTGATGTTGTAATAAAATGTAAACTAAAAAAAAAAAATTTAAATTTCTAAGGAATAAACAGAAATGACGGAATCAAATTAGATGAAAGCTTTGTAAAGTTGTAGAGTAATTTGATAAATGTATGTCCAAAATAATCTAAAAGAAAAAGAATTTTACAAGAATTAACACAACGAATATTAGTTATATTAACATCATGATCTAGCTTTATTACTTAGCTTATTATTTAATAGTAGTAACAATTTATATAATAAGATGTATCGTAGACTGGTAAGGTGATCCACGATTTTTTAATTGTTTTAACCAATTATTATTAGTTTAAAAATGAATTACTTGAAATAGAGAGGGGTCATTTCATGCCAAGTGGTCTAAAATTAAAAAAAGTTCCCGCCATCATGTCTCCAATTCTGTTAAAATTTTAGCTGTAGCACCGGTAAGGTGTTAAACTAAGTTCCCCAAAATTTGAGGTCCCAAGCATCAATTGTTGATGATCTAGACCTCCTATCTGAAGGAGCATTTTTAAACTTAATTAGGAAGCCAGTAGCAGATCTGAAATATTTTTTGCTAAACCTTTGGATGTATCTTTTCTCAAAAAAAATTATAGCTTTGCTATTTCATTCCTTCCTGCTCAAAAAAAACCCGGAACTTTGATTTTTGTTTAAAATCGAACATAAGTTTCAATTCTAAATTTCAGCCATTTGTGTTAGAGATATGGTAAAAAATTATAGGACATAAAATGTAGTTTAGAATGTGCTGAAAATAATGCTTTTACCACAGCTTTCTATCGTTTTTATTAGCTGAGTTATCGAAATTATCGCAACCGTCTGCAAAGGCCAAAATGCCGGAAACCCTAAAGCAAAAATGGACGCCATTTTTAAACGAAATCAAATAAAAAAAAATATACTGCCTGTTTCATGTATAGGGGTAACAACAGTAAAAAAAAATCAATTTTTTTAAAAATGGTCGAGCAACTAGTGCTGGACCGTTTGGTATGAATTGACCCTAAATGAAGTGCAAATGAATTCATAATTATATCAATAATTTTAAGTGACTATTAAGACTCTAAATTCATAGCAATTGGAAAGAGCAAAATTTTCATGAAGCAAAGATAGCCACAATCAGGCTTGGGATCCTGCGGTAAACATACCATAATCAGGATGCAATATGTCAAATACACACACAAATTTTAACATACAGTCGGACCTCTATTTAACGAACCTCTATTTTGCGAACTTCCGACTACCCTTTAGATAGGGGGGTCTAGATCAACAACTATTGAAGCTTGGGACCTCAAATTTTGGGGAACTTAGTTTAACAGCTAAAATTGGAACAGTATTGGAGACAGGATGGCGGAACGTTTAGACCACTTGGCATGGAATGACCCAAAGGACGATGATTTCCTTTCGAAAATTTGTATATATTTATTTTGTATAATCTCATATTGAATAGCAGGTAAAAAGAATTTATTGTAATGAAATATGAACACTAGAGAAAGACTGAGGGTTGAATAAGGAATTTGAATTTAGGAGAACTTTTTATGTTAGATCTGTTTTATTGAAGCTTTTTTGAAAAAGTACAGGCATTATATACAGGTTTTTTTTATTAAATGTGCAAAAACATTTCGATGAAACGGAGATTTTTATTTTATTTGAGCCACTCTGAATGGTTTGTCATTGTATTCTTCTGTAAAGTAACTTGGAATAATTGGTAGAAATATAGATGGCAGTATAAAATCACAAAACTAAAGTGTGGTTCAAAGGAGTTTTTCTAAGCTTATTGGGAAAAAACTGTAAACATAGAACACTAAAATCCTGTTCAACTAGTACTTCACGTTTTGCCCACAAGAATCAGGAAATTTAATATTTTTGGCATCAATATTATCAACACAATCTCTAAAGGCTTATTTATATCAAAAGTCTCATATTTAAGAATATTGCATTACATTATTCAAGCAATCAATCAAGCTGCTGCAAAGAAAGCAACAAACAAAAAAAGGAAGGTGAATTAATATTATAATGTATATTCTATTTTCAAAGTTTTAACTACTGATGAAAGAAGTCCTGATGATTTATGGTGCGAAATGAGAGATATCATTACTGAGGAAGCCGATAATTTAATACCAAAAAGTAAAAAGAAAAGGAAGACAAAATGGCTCTCTGATAAAGCAATTAAAATAGCTGAGAAAAGAAGAGAGGAAAAATCCAAGGGCAATTTGCAAGGAGTTAGACAATTAAATGCGGAATTTCAAAGACAAGCAAGAAAAGATAAGGAACTCTATATCAACATGGAATGTCAGAGAATAGAAGATGATAACTGTAAAGGGAGGACAAGAGATCTTTTTAAAAAGATTAGAGATATTACTGGGAAATTCACGTCTAGATTAGGAATAGTGAAAAGCAAAACAGGAGATGGATGGAATATACTGAAGACCTATACAAAAGGGATTCAAATCAAAAAGAAATATTTATTGAAAAAGAGTTTAGCGAAGAACCAATGATAATGGACTCTGAGGTAAGATGGGCAATAAAAGAACTACAAAAAGGGAAAGCACCGGGTACTGATGGAATACCATTAGAACTGATCAGGGAGGCGGGAGAAGAAGCTACTAGGGTACTAGGAGAAGTCTGTCGACAAGTATGGAAGAAGATCTTATGGCCTAAAGATTGGAAAAGATCGGTATACATTCCAATACCAAAAAAAGGAGATGCTAGAGAGTGTTCCAACAATCGCACAATTGCATTGATCCCGCATGCCAGTAAAGTCATGCTTAAAATACTACAAAAAAGACTTGAATATTACATGGAGAGAGAAATGCCAAGAGAACAGGCAGGTTTTAGAAAGGGAAGAGGCACGAGGGATCAGATTGCAAACATGCGATGGATTATGGAGAAATCAAGGGAATTTCAAAAGGATATTTATCTATGCTTTATTGATTACAGCAAAGCGTTCGATTGTGTTGACCATGAAAGACTATGGATTGGATTGAGATCTATGGGGATTCCAGAGCATCTGATACGACTATTAAGAGAACTGTATAGAGAGCAAGAGGCTACAGTAAGGACTGAGTCTGGTGATACAGAGTGGTTTAACATTGGAAAGGGAGTGAGACAGGGATGCATCCTCTCACCATACTTGTTCAACCTGTACAGCGAACACATTATGAGAAGAGCGGGACTAGAGGAATCAAGGGCTGGTGTGAAGATTGGAGGAATTAAGATTAACAACTTAAGATATGCAGATGATACCACCCTGTTGGCAGAAAATGAAAAAGAAATAGAATTTCTTCTAGGCATTGTAAAAGATGAAAGCTTAAAATTTGGACTTAGATTGAACATTAAGAAAACGAAGATCATGACAACAGGAAAAATAGGGGTGCTAAAAATCGGAGATGAGGTGATAGAGAAAGTCTCACACTTTGATTTTCTGGGATCAAGACTGGATGAGGATGGAGGATGCACAGAAGATATAGGGAAAAGAATCTTGTTGGGCCGGCGAGCAATGTCGAACCTGGAGAAAATAATGAAAGACAGAGACATCTCTAAATCTACCAAGATTAGGATTGTGAAAGCAATGGTTTTTCCCGTGATGATGTACGGTTGTGAGAGTTGGACAATGCGAAAGAGGGAAAGAAAGAAAATCGACTCCTTTGAACTCTGGTGCTGGAGAAGACTTCTGAGAGTACCATGGACTGCAAGGAAGACTAACAAATGGGTTTTAGATCAGATTCAACCAATCTATTCGTTGGAAGCATTGATTTTAAGGCAAAAACTATCTTATTTTGGCCACATTATGAGAGCGGATAATTCCATTGAAAAGATAATCATGCTTGGGAAGGTAGAGGGGAAGAGAAGAAGAGGAAGACAACGAAGAAGATGGTTGGAAGATATAAAGGAAGCTTCCGGGAATTCTTTGCAACAACTACGATATGCAGCAAATGATAGATCTGTTTGGAGAGCCTTAGTGCATGAGGTCACCAGAAGTCGTAGACGACTTGATGGAACCTAACAACAACATTTTCAAATACATGAAGTTTATAAGTATATCAAAATTAGATTGAAATTATCTTTGTTTTCTTGTGTTCACAAGCATGTAATTACTCTATGACATTATTTTTTTTTTCGAACAAATATTGATCATAGAAAATGAAGAAATGAAAATTAAGGTAATGGCAGGAGTAGCAATACTTATACTAGTAATGTTTTTGGTAATGGATTTTTTTTTTATTTTTTTGGGGGGGGAAAATAAAATAAGAGTTGCTATTAAATTTATATATAACTGTTCCATACTTCCTTTGTAGGTCTTTTTTCCTACAGTATGTATTGTGATAAAAAATCTTTATCATCTCTAAATTAAAATGTAATAATTTACATTTATTCTGAAAAAGCAAATTTTCAAGGGAATGTATTGTAACAATTTACAATTCAAACATTCTATCTTGTACACTCTGCCCATCTCGTGTTTTTTATCACTTCGATTTAGTTTACTACATAAGATATTTTTTATTTTATTTCTGTACTTAAAACCAATTCATGTACATGTTTTCTATGTCCATTGTATTTGAACATTAGCCAGGTATGTTAATAAAATAGTGCGAAATTTTCAACTTCCAAAAGAAGAAATAATAGTAAAAAACTCCAAAGACTTAATTCAAAAATTAGGACATTTATTTAATAATAAAAGAAAGTTCTACATGTATTCAATGGACATAGAAAACATGTACACCAACATACCGGTGGAGGAGACAATGATAATAATGGAAAACTTAGCCTTTAAAAATAAGGAGTGGTTATTAAAACAAAAAATGGATAATGAAGAATTAATAGAAATTATTGACATCATTACAAAAAACACATATTTTAAGCATGGAAACAAGATATATCACCAAGAGGATTTCCAATGGGATCCCCGCTATCGGGGTCAATGTGCAACATTTTTTAGAACCATTTTGAGAGCAAAGTATTACAAGATACTAGGTACAAATTCGAATATTACAGATATGCTGACGACGTTTTGATAATCTGGTTTGGGACTGAAAGACAATTTAGCAAATTTTTCGCAGAAATCAATAAAATGAATAAGGATATACATTTTAAAATGGAAAAGGAAGTCGACAACAGTTTGAAATTTTTAGACATATATTTTTGATCAAGAATGGAAACAAATTAAGTTTAAAACACTTCACAAAGGAATATAAAAGTGAGCACATAATGAACTATGAATCTGGACATGACATCAATATAAAAAAGAATATAATAGAAAATTACTTACAAAGAATTGATATGAATACAAGTAAGGAAGAAGATTTTGTCACAGAAATTAAAAAAATGAAAACAATCCTCAAAAAGAATGGGTACAAAGGGAAATTTATTGATAAAATTATAAAAAAATATCACTCATTTAAAATAAAAGAATTAGAAACATTTAATGATAAACGATTTTTTATTCCTTACTTGAACAAAAACAGCGTGCAACTAAAAGAAATTTGTAAAAGGTTCAATTTTAGAATTGGTTTTGAGTACAGAAATAAAATAAAAAATATCTTATGCAGTAAACTAAACCGAAGTGATAAAAAACACGAGATGGGCAGAGTGTACAAGATAGAATGTTTGAATTGTAAATTGTTCTATCTTGGAGAAAGTAAAAAAACGGTAAAGGAACGTATGATAGAACATGACTACTACATAGAAAATCAATTGCTGAACATTGTGAAAAAAACGCACTGCGTTAATAGTGAAATTAAAATTTTATGTGTGGAGAAAGAAACAAAAACACGAAAAATAATTGAAAGCATGTACATTCGAAACACGAAAGAAGAAAATATCAATAGGAGTGAAGGACTTGAAGTGAACGAATACTTTGTAAGAATAGCAAAAGTTTTTATTGAGAAGCTGTGTAAAAATTGCAATCATAAGGTCACAATAGAAGAATTAGCAATAGTTAACAAATAGAAAGGTTTTTGAGAAATTGTTTAATAATAGAAAGCTGTGATATTACTATTAACAAAATGTATATGTAAAACATATAACATCATGTAATATTTTAATTGTTCAAAAAAATTTCGCTAACTCATTGTAAATAGGCTTGAGAAAGGGGGAGCGATATTCCCTTGAAAATTTACTTTTTCAGAATTAATGTAAATTATTACATTCTAATTTAGAGATGATGAAGATTTTTTATCACAATGCTATTAATTTGTTTGTACAGGAATGTATATTTTGGAATGGCAATTATGTATAGAGATTTCAGTTGTAAATATTTTTATAAATTAATTGTAAATAAATTATATTATTATTGTGGAAGGTAAGTAGATATTTAGCCTATTTATAAAGTAGTACTTCAATAAGAAAGACAATTTAAAATTTCTGTGTTTCACTTTGTAACGGTACACCATCTGAAATATTACATTAAGAATATATTTATATTGTATTTTGTGTTTATTAAATTATTTCTACTTATAACTTTTATTAGTACAATAATATTTCTGTTCTTTTAACATTCTGTAATGATGGAAAAAATTTCTGTTAACTAAATCATTAAACTAATATTACAAAAATATAACAAAATTTTTTTCATTTTGTATTTCGTAGTTAATTTATCTTTACAAATTTGTGTCGAACTAACACAAAACTCTCATTGTCTACTTATATTTTTTTTCATTTACTATCACGCAGTTTTCATTACGATTACCATTTGTTTCTTTATTGGTATTTAAATATATATTTATGTGTTACGAATATAAATATAAACATTATAATTATGTTTAACATAATTTAACATTTCTCAATTGTAATTTGAAAATTGTATTGTTCATGTCATTTTTAAATTTGTAGAACGTTTAACATTTTTTATTCGTCATTTAATAATTAGATTATGTTGTAAACGTATAATATATCAAATTTAACATTTCTCAATTGTAATTTGAAAATTCTATTGTTCATGTTTGTTTACTTTATGTTCAAAGAAAGAAAGAAATAATTTATTTCTTCTTCTTTTTCGATCCAAGGATAATCGGTCAGAAATATTGTCGTTATTTTGGAGTAAAGGTTTGTGGAGTAATTTTATCATGAGTTTATATTTATTAAACTATTTGTATGTTTTTTGATCTTAAAAAGATATACCAAAATCTATATTTTATTTAAAAATAGTGCGCGCGCGAGCTTACGTCCCCAAAAATTGGAGTTGTGCAAGAATTGAGTTTATCATGCACGTTACAACGTAACAGCAGTATTGTTGCATGGTTAACTCAACAGGGGAAATTTCCGACTGCTACAAATGGATTTCAATAATTTTTTGGCATGTATTGTTAAAAAATTTAAACTTAAACTATTTTTAGTTTTCGTTATTAGTATACTGGATGTAATTTTATTTTTTGAATAAATAATGTCTTTCCCATTACAAAATAGAAGGAAAAAATATATTTTTGTTTTAATATATAACGAAGAGCGTTACTATAATGAAAATAATGATATTTTTATGCTTTAAGCAAAACGGAAAAGTTTTTGAGAAATTATTCAGTATTTTTTTTCCCCTCTAGATTTAAATGTTCGTAAATGTTTTGTTGATAGAATAACAATTTTTTTTTTTTTTTTTTTATATAAAGACTTTTGCAAGTTTTGCAAATAAGACTTTTCTTTTGCAAGCTTTTGCCAGTAAGATTTTGTGAATAAGAATTTTCAAATTTTATAATTATGGGATTTTGGCTGAATTATTATTATTCTATAATGTACATTCTATTTTCAAATACATGAATTTTCTAAGTTAATTTTCGTATCTGTTGAATACAAAGCATAGACTTTTATTCAATTTCAGAAGAAATTAATTAAATTCGCGTTACTAGCCTGAATCATAAATATACTTCTTATAATATGCTCTAATGAAATACGATGCTTAATTTAGAATTTAGAATTTTTATTAATTTCAATATTAAAACGTTTGATTATATTTTAATTGGAGTTGCCAATATAATAATTCTGAAAATATATATTTAGCAGAAAAAAAAAAGAACTTGGAAGAACTTGGGAGTAACTTTTCAACTTACAAATTTTCAAAAAGAGGGGAAACAAAAAGCGCCTTAGGCTGAGAAAATCCTCCTACTTCCTTTGACAATTCCTAGAACACCGAGCGAGATCGGTCAACTGGAACTCAACCCCTTCAAAGAAAGTCAATTAGAATACAATCCCTCTTAGTTAATTAGAATAGTAATAATTAAAGGGAGGGAAAAGAGATTATCTGTAGGGGAGTAATTGATCTCCCCCACCAAAAGCTTGTTGCTCCATCTAGTGAGAAAAAAAGGTAACCTCCCCCAACGAAAGTTTCCTCTTAAGATTAACTCTGAAAACGATGAATAGAGGACGCAACTCCCTTCGGGTGTGTTGATGTGAATTAATGGAACTTAAGTAAACATCTACATGAATTTTAACTTTATTCTTAATAAATGTAATGTTCTGTTCTTAAACATAGATCCTTTTCTTTTCAATAAGCATGAATAAATTAAACAGACCAAATAAAGTATATTAACAAAATTCACACTTTATTTAAATGAATCAACAAACATTTAAGAATGATACAAATGATAACTATTAACTTCTCTTTATCTGTATAATAATTCTCAACTCTTTACCCCTCTTTCGGGTTCTTAGCAACCATAAACCCAACGTTTAGTTATCTAACGCTAACCCCTCCTTTTCTCACGACCAAACGAGACGTCTCTTTAACTAACTTTAAACTGCCTTTATAACCCAAACACTAAATTGCGTTTATGTAACAATAAACACCTCAATCAAAACCTTGGTTCTAATTGAACGCCCAGACTATACGCCTGACCTTCAGGCCAGCTGATTCATTCTCCGCTCTCTCTCCTCAAGGTCATTAGGCTTTCCCACGGGTTTCGGCTGTACTAAATATATCAATAAAACACAAATACTTAAAATGTACCAAGATATATAAACCTGAAAAATACACAATACATGACAATGTATAATGATGTTTATAATGAAACAATCTTCTTTAGGTTTAAACAAATTAATAGTCTCTTTCTATATTCGTTGAATCAACCTGAAACGAATTCTCTTAATAGGTTACGCCTGTAAACTACTTTAAGTCTTAACACATACACTTAAGATTAAAGATGACGGAAACTACTATCCGTTTTAACACTTAAAAGTCACAACAAATGTCCGTTGCCTTCAAAATGTACACTTTCTGTCAAATAGATTGTTAATACAGATCGGAAATTTTGTCTCTGTAATTAACACCACACTAATGTTCCGTTCGGCAGGGTCCAGCAAAAAATCATTTCCACACCGGAGGTTAACTTCTTGTTTACTTATAAACTTTTATCCGTTTTCCCTCCTTTCTATTACGCTTGCATCGACGACGAATTACATACAGTTACGGTTGACTCTTACCCGCAAAGTCGATTACCTTTCGCCGTCTCTAAATGCAGCTTAGACTCGGTGATCAAACTTTAATGTCCCTGAGTTTACGTACGGTGGATTACTTACATGGGAGAAGATCTCGCCGGTAGGATACGGACATCACTGCGACGGCCGGGCACATGTTTCCGCTCGCCTCGGTCTCCATCACGTCATTCGGGCGTCGATGAATTTCGTCGTTGTAGATATTATCACAAACATTGGTCCCGTATCCTGGACTTCGGCTTCCCACGAACGTTGCCCCCCGGCAACTAAAGGATTCTCACCCGGGCAGCAGTCTCCTCCCGCGTCCCTGCGGGACGGGGTATTTGACACGTCAGCTCGCCACGGTGAACTCAAGTAATCTCTTCCTAAAAACTTATTACAACTCCCTCCTTCAATAATTTTCCTGATCAAAAACTGACATGTGGTCGTTATTGACCAATGGATACTCATGAACAATGCCCCCACGTGACCCCAACTAACGGGCTGTTCCAACGACTGTTATCTCTCCCGGGGGTGAAGACAACAGATATACTCCCCGTCACAACTGATCTCGCTTAATTATATTAAACAACGCATTTCTAAAATACACAATAAAATGCACAAAATACAAATTCGTCAAATAAACCATAGGTTAAAATACAAGGAAAAAACTTCTACCCTAACATAGTATAACACTCAAATTGGCGAATGTTAAAATTAATGACAAATTTGATAAACCTCAAAATAACACACCTTTCAACCTGTATTTTCCAATAAACCAAATCCAAACTCCATATTTTAATAAAATCTGTCAAATTAAATTACCTTCTCCGAATAATTATATGTATCAAAATACTAGTAAACATTTGGCTAATACAATACCTTCGCCAATATAATATATAAAATTAAAACAATATTTGAATCACACACCAAAGCATATACATTTGAAGACTATATTTACTCCCGTACAATTAAATCAATAACCAAATAAAGGTAATAATGAAAAGAAAAGGATAAAAAAAAAATGTCGCCCGTTCGCCCCGCGGGTGACGAACCACACCGTTACATACTTTCTAATTTAATTGCAAGAAAACATTAAAATAAAAGTTATAAGCACTTAATACCAATTTCATGGCAAAGACAAAACCACCAAATACAGATGCAAAGTGGACAGTTTTTATAGTAATAATGCACTGTGCAGATGATCTTTATGGAACTCGGAAGCAATCACAGTAACTTTGTGGTATGGTTCAATGCAAAGCGTATGTAAATGTGAGGGTACGCATGTCCACGGTATGACTGTAGTAGTTTGTGCCTGTCCAAAATAATTTAGTTAAAACTGACTTGCGAATAACTTAAGAGATATGCATTATGCAGAACTTACCAACAAACTCTTTCCATGGATTTATGAATCACCCTATTTGGAAAGTCCAGTTAAGAAATGCCCCACTCTTACTGCCATGTGAACCCCAAAAGGGTATTTAAGTAATACTGTTGAACGATTGTGGGAGGTTTCTTTTGTTATTTAGCATGGTTGCCAACAGCAGCTCTATGTCTTGATCTTTATTACAATTTTTTTTTTTTTTTTTTTTACTTTTTGAGTCTTTGTCCACTACACCAAAATTTATTTAGAAGTAATGGGTGTAATTATCATAACCTGGTGAAAAACCCCTGATTAAGTATACATAACATTAAAGCCTTCTAAATAAAGTTTATCTTTGATTTAGTAACAGAGAACCTAATTTGTAACATTGACTAAAGGAGTGAGATTTTGATACACCAAAGTATGTTAACTTTTATTTATTGATTTTATTTATTCTTAAAATGTAAACCTAAAACAGAGATCTTGACCATCAAGTGTGAAAACAGTCAGGAAATATCCTTTCAAACTCATTTTTTCTACAAAATGGTCATCCTTTGATATAGTGTATAGGAAGTCTGTGTCAATGTTCCAGATATGTTTACATTAATCAGATAGAAATATTTTATTTGAGATTATTTAATAATTTGAAAAAGTTGTCTACTAGATAAATGCTATTTCAAAAGAGCCGAAAGTAAAAAAATAAATGGGCTACAGGAGCTCAAATAAATGTGCTCTTTCTTTTTTTCAATGCAAAGGACTTTTTTTTTTTTTTATGAGTATTTTTAAAATTTAGTTTTAAAACTTTTGCTTTAAAATCACTGTCTCCTGTCATTTGTTAAAACCCTTCCAATATTCAAATTATAAACAAATAACTTTAATTTTATAAAATTAAAGTTAATTCTACCCTTTATTGTTGTAGATATAAATTCAAATAAGACTCTTCCTTTTTTGAAAAACAACCACCTGTTTTCAGATTTCTGAAAGAGTAAGTTTTACAAAACTGACCCAAGAGCTCAAAATAAAAAGAAGTGTGTGGATGGTAATAGAGGGAATTGGTTTTTGATGAACTTGCATCTTTGTTTTAATCACATGACACTAAGTATCTTGAGTTTCATTGAAATATTATTAGTTTCATTTTCTCAGCTGCAAAAATGTCATTAGTGATGCCAGCACTGGCTTCTAAGTCAGCTTCTTTTAATGGTAGTTTAATGAAAATGCTCAAGTTCTTATATAAGCAGGAGTCAATGAGTAATTTCTATTTTGATTCTGACCAATCTTCATGTTAATTTGCTTCTTCTTTAGGTTGATTTTTTTTTTTTAAATTCTGGGACACCCATTAGACTATTTCATCACAATGTATAGCACAACCTTGCCCCATGTTGAGGCCAATAGGTGAAAGTTCTAAGAGCCTGGGCGTTGGATGAAAAAAACAAACAAAAAAAACACCTCACCCCTTGACAATAATAGACTACTACTCACTTGAACTAAGTGAATTTAACCATTGTTGTGGATACCTTCATGTCAGTATTTGAGGTTTGATCTTCAATCCGATTTTGTCAATGCATTGGTATCTCCCTAACTGAAAACCTTTAGAAAGATTTAAAAGACCTACAGAATAGGTTTGAGCAGAAGTAAGATATTTGGGAAAGGCATAAGAAGTTTTTCGAGGAACAGCAATCGCTGTGGGACAATGCGAGATCAGGTAGCCTACTTTGAGAACTCCAGCTAAGGTAGAGTTCATATGAACATCAATCCAGGAAAATCTGCAGCAGACCTGTACACAGCAGGCAGAAAGAGCATAAAATCTCATATCCATATCCTTCGTGATCATCAACCAAGATCTGAGGATGCAACGTACCTTTCCAAAACTTGTCTCGCCAATGACATCAGACGTTCAAGACAAAGTCATGTGGAGATCTGATTACCCAGACAGACAGATCCGACTTCATGATTCTCATACGAAACGACAATCCAAAGTTTGGTTTTCACCAAGAAACAGCTAATTACAAAAGTGCACTGTGACTGAAGCTAAGCCAAACTGTTTCTTCAACTTGTAACTCATCATGAATACCTCCCAGAAGGGGTCAGCCTATCAACGGCATTAGGTATGTGTTCTTTCTGAGCTGTGTACGTGAGACTTACGAGACTACATCTCTTCCATAACCATTCTTGGATTCTCCAACATGTCGCCGATCATTTGTACTCGCATTGTATCTTCACCAAATAGCAACTGCTGCTTTACCACACCCTGCATACTCCAGATTTTGCCCGTCATTACCATCTATTTCCCAAAATAGAGGCCACAGATTTCACAGTTGTGCAGGTTATTGAGGCAACAGCAGCAGCACTGAGACAGATATCACAATATATCTGCAAAGAAGATATTGAAATCCTGTACAACTGCTGGATGAAGTATATAACTGTAGAAGGGAAACTAAATAACTGAAATGATAACATTTTATATTTCTTCTAGTAGCTTTGTTTTATATTGATGGTCCCGGAATTTAAAAAATCAGCCTTGTATGTCTTCATTTTAAATCCTAAATGCAATTTTCTGTTCGAGAAGCTACCATAACTTGTTATTTTTGTCAGAGTAATCGTGGTTATCACATGGGTAAGGAATTATAACATACGACTAATGTACAATGGTGGAAAGAAAGAACTCCTTTGGTTTCTAGCTGTAAACTACAGTAAAACCTCGTTAAGTCGTCACTCAAGGGACCAAACATTTTTGACGACTTAGGCGGAGTGGGCATTTTTGAAAAAAACAAAACAAAAAAAACACTGAAATACAATATTTTCATGAAGGATTCAGTGCGAAAAACAAGATTTTCAGAAATCAATACATGCAAATAAATGAGTGGAAAATAATAAAAAAAAAACCACACTTTTTATACTTACCACATTTCATTTTCTTTTACTGGCATTAAAATAATCCAACAGTGTTGATTGATGAAGGTGCTGATTACTGGAAATAACTTTCTTTTCTAATATACTTAAGGCTTTAAATTCTTCGTCTGTTGTACCTTGAATGGATGTTAAGTACTGTCGAACTTTCTCCAGGGCTTCGATTCTTTCTGTCTTGTTGGGTGGCGTTTGATCTATATTCTCGACATCGCTATCCTCACTTGAACTGTTTTGATTTTCTTCCAAAAATTCAGATGTCAAAGCTTTTACAGTCGCTTGTGAGCAGATTGCGATGCCGTTATCAATGTTGATAAACGCATTAACGTCATTGACGCTGCACCCTTTTTCATTTGCGATTTGCAGATGTCTTCGCTGAGGATTTCTTCTGATCCTGCATTTGCTATGAACCCTGCACGTCGGAAACAATTCGAAACACTTTGTAATGAAATGGAACTCCAACTTTTGTGCACATTGTTAATCTCATCTAAAACCGAAACTTCTAGCTTTTCGTTCCTATCTAATGCTTTTATCATGTCCTTTACAAGCATGTTTTTGTACTTTCGTTTAAAGTCAAGAATTATCCCTTGATCTAAAGGCTGAAGAAGTGCAATTACATTTGGAGGAAGAAAAACAATTTCGATCGCTTTTAAATTTTCGGGTTGATTGTGGGCGGTATAGTCCATCTAAAACTGCAAGGCAGTCCCGTTCAGGCGTTGGGTCAGAGAACTTGAAAAAATAGGGGTGAAAGGGTATCAGGTAAGTGCGAGTAGGGAGAAACGATTAAGCACAGTAGGGGTGGATTTTTCTGTGGACTGATATTAGAAGGAATCTAAATGACTCATTTCTAGGAAATTAACCAACGCAACAGTACAGTTTCTCATTTTGTGGAGATAACTTGTGCTTTTTTTTTTTCACTCCTGAAAAATGTCCAAGCGAGAGGTTTGAAATCTCAATCGACAAACATAGTAATGAATGTGAAAAAATTAATGGAATTGATTAAAGAGGTTACGGATAATGCATATTTTAAGCATAATAAAATTTTGAAACAAGTAAAAGGTTTTCCAATGGGGTCATTGTTATCAGGAACTTTATATAATATATAAAGTTATATAATGTTATTGAATCTTAATGTTAATGTTATTTTTAATGTTATATGAATATTAAACTGTTATATGAATCTTTTCATATAACATTTCTTTGTAAATTTGATTACTTATTTAAATATTTTTATTAATTAACCAAGTAAATAAATAAATAAATAAGATATTATCAGTTATATTGTTGTGGAATTAAAAAAGTCTTAAGTGATCTTTTTTTAGTATTTTGGAGAATTCAGCTCTTCTGAAATAGTCATTTAGATCCCTTCTAATCCACAGAAAAATCCACCCCCACTGTGCTTAATCCTTTCTCCCTACTCGCACTTACCTTTCACCCCTATTTTTTCAAGTTCTCTGTCCCAACGCCTGAACGGGACTGCCTTGCAGTTTTAGACGGACTATACAGTTATCGACAATGATGGCAACATTTCTTTTCTGATGCAAAAACAGAGAATCCAAATTAAGGTAGTCCTGGGAATATGATGTTCTTTGGCAAAAGCTGTGTTCGAAACATTTGATTTTTCAAAAAGTGCAATTAAGTCTTTTTTTTCTTTAAAAGATTACCTTGGTGGTGGTTATCTTTTAAAGATTTTCTTTAAAAGTTTTCGTTTCCCTGATACGTTACAAATGTAATCGAACCACGAAATTGCAAGATAAAAAATAGCCCTTATAGCGGGGCTTACTCGCTATGAAATGAAATCACACTCAGTAGCGGTCAAGAAAAACATCTACACTTGAAAAGAGTCGCAGCGAGAAGTGTGTAATTTCCCACGTGAAAATTCTCCGTAAAGGCTAGGCTTTCTTAGAGTGAAGGGGCGGGGCTGAAAAGATAGCAGGCAAAATTGAGAATAAAGATGCTTTTCGCCATTTTTGAGGGTGACGAGTTATCCAGAGTAGAATTAAATTTGGTGACGAGTTATCCAGAGTAGAATTAAATTTGGTGACGAGTAAAAGAGGGTTATTTTACATTATTGTCTATGAGACCTTGTCGGGACCAAAGGAAAACGACGACTTAAACTGAGTGACGACCTAACAAGGTTTTACAGTAGTACCAATGTCATTTAGATCTTAAAAATTCTGTTTAATGAATCTTGGGGGAAAAAAAAAAACTATTCTTAGGCTTTGATATATATATATATATAATGAAGATATTTAGTACAAACATTGCTTCTAAAGATAATTTGCTGACTTATGCTGTAATCCTTCCAAACGGGCCACACTTAGAAACTGCAGAAGAAAGAAAAAAAAAAACCCCAACGCTTGTTTTTAATTCTTTAATTATACAAAAAGAAAGTGGAAGTGATTTGGATACTATTGCATGAGTGGCTATTTCAATGTTTCTTGGGCAAATATGAGAAGTCAAAAGACATCCACCGAATTGTCCTATGATAACAAATATGCACAGCAATCTAGTCCATTCTGTCTTAAAGATCCAATATACCAAGTATGGGCATACATGAGGTCATCGAGAGCCACATTCTGGATTTTCATATATATAAAGAGCCACACCATAGTCACGTTCCATAGTATTAAATACACAAATTCAAATTTAATTACATTTCAACACACATCGTAACTGCTATATAAAGTATAAAAAATACATATAGAAGAAAAAAAAGAAAACAAATATTAAATTTTGGACTAATTATTTTGTAATTTTTTTTTAATTCTGTAGTTTTATCAAGAGATATTGGGAGGCCGCACTTAACCGAACTAAGAGCCGCATTTGCCCACGTGTTACAGTAGCGCCACAGAGCGTCGATAATTGGAACTAAATTGTTGTTCAGTACAGTAGCGCCACACCGTGTCGACAATCGGAACTAAATTGTTCTGTACAGTAGCGCCACAGAGCGTCAACAATTGGAACTAAATTGTTGTTCTGCACAGTAGCGCCACAAGTGTCGACAATCGGAACTAAATTGTTGTTCTGTACAGTAGCGCCACGCCACAGAGCGTCGACAATTGGAACTAAATTGTTGTTCTATACAGTAGCGCCACAGAGCGTCGACAATTGGAACTAAATTGTTGTTCTATACAGTAGCGCCACAGAGCGTTGACAATTGGAACTAAATTGTTGTTCTGCCCAGTTGCGCCACAGAGCGTCGACAATCGGAACTAAATTATTCTGTACAGTAGCGCCACGCCACAGAGTGTTGACAATTGGAACTAAATTGTTGTTCTGCACAGTAGCGCAACAGTGTGTCGACAATTGAAACTAAATTGTTGTTCTATACAGTAGCGCCACAGA
>JAFIDM010006943.1:68938083-68954192 GCA_023159025.1 Thereuonema tuberculata
TTTTTTCACCTCCTTTCTATTCTTAACATAGTCCTTTCTACGAGCCCTAAAGGATAATCATTTTGAGCAAAAATGTTTTTTATCCTATTAATTTCTTTAGTCAAAAGCTTTTTATCAGAGCACACCTTTATCACCCTAGTGACTGCCATGTTTGTGGCACTTTACCAGTATAGGAAGTTGGAGCAGATGATTTAAAGAGCAGGCGACATATGCCTTCACATCTTTTCTATATTCTTTTTGGAATTCACCCACATTTTTGCGGTGTATTCCTTCTATTTTCCTGGTTATCTCATCTGGACCTCAATTTGTGTAGCAATTTTATGTACAGTATATCAAGTTTCTCCTTCCCTAGATTAAACGTAAGCCCTCTCATCAATAAATTCTTCTGTACCTCCGAAAATATCATTGAGCTTTCATTAATGAATTGGGGTGCTACGTTTTTATTAATGATCCTTTCATTGCTGTTTTTCCATTTTTTACAACTTAATCTTGATAATTTTACATAATGTCTCTTCGATATGCTGTATGTCTTTACTCTCTTCGCTTTTGATGCTCTGTTCTTCCCTTTTTATGGTTTGGATTAGCCGTTGCTGCCTTATTTTGGATTGGTGTATCCGTTCCTCTAAGATAAACCGTTCCACTTTATCAAATAGTTGAATGAGTCTTGTATTTTTTTGTGCCTGTTTGAATTTTGCACCCCGCTGGGGTGAGGTCATGTTTTAGACAAAAATAATTAAAAACCCTCGCTACCTTAGCTGCTGCCAGTCTAATATGTAAGTTTAAAAAACCTCTTATCTGTTTCCTTTGCTCTTTAGGTAAACTCGAAAAAACTTCGCAATGGTTCTTTTTACCGTCCTTAAATTTTCCGTTATATTCATATGGCGATTAATATTTACAATTGGGACCTAACACATATTTAAAAAAAATCTTCATTACATGTCCAAGTTCGGATCCCTTCGTCAGATGACAAATGGAGCAAACTAGAAACAAATCTCAGTTTTCCAAACTACACTCATTTCCTATCAATGTGATATTCTAAGTTTAGTTTTAACAGGTTGTCCAAGCAATTCATATCCCATATTATATTGCACTAATTTATTTATACTGTATAAACATGTACACTGATTCAGATATAAGGTGCAACGATAGATCGATTGTATGATTTTTAGGGTTCTACAGAGCTTAGCTCATATCAGGAGAAGCCTTATATCCTCACTCTGTCTGTCCGTCCATCGCGAGAAATTCATATCTCAGGAACGACATATGCTAAAGACATGATCTATACGTGGTTAAAAAGGTCTTGCCAAGATTAGCTCATAGCCGTTGAGAACTTGTTTCTAGCTTGTGTGATTGTCAAGTTATAGGTCTCCTCTAGAATCTGATCTTAATTTATAAGTTTTGTTAAAATCTGTAATAAAATATTAAAATTTTATGAATAAGGTATAATTCACACTATTGCATAAATATCTAATATGATTCCCATTCAGAGAACTCTATTTTCAGATCTATTCTCAATCAACTTACTTCCAGTTTGCAGACATTTTACTTTCAGATTTTTTTATTTTCTTTTTCACAAACTGTAAAAAGGAAACAAGAATAGTTTTCATAATATAGCAGTCACAAACTAAAAGAACTCAGAAGTAATTGATTTAGTTCAATTAGGTTTAGTTTAATTCTTTGTAAGGTACGAAGAGGAAGTTAATTTCTCTGCCTCCAAATGTCTGAAAAAGTTGGTAATACACCAAATTTATTTTGTAATAAAGATTTGTGGTAGTATTAAAATGTTATTTCATCTTGTGATTTCACATAATGCTAATTTAATTTCAAATATATAGGAATTTAAATTATCAAAAAATTAATAAAAGATTGATTTAAAAACTTTGTCGTAAATTTGCAGGTTTTTTTTTTGGTTTGTGTGTAAATTATTACTATATTAATTACTCTATAATTTAATTATAATTATTATTCAGAATTTTCGTTTACGTACTATTGAAATTTCAGTCTGGGATTTAACTGAAAAAGAAAAAGATCACTGACTTTAATCAACAACATTTTCAAAAAATCTAATTCTTTATAAAGAAATTTTTTGCAATTTTTTTTTTTTTTTTGTCTTTGCTGTATTCTAGTAGACGCCCTGTTGAAATAAGCTGGTAATTAATTAATTTTAAACCTTAAAAATTATAAGTATTCCAAGAAACGAGGAAAACAAAAATTTTCGTGAAACTGGCAATTATGTAATTATTAAAGATAAGTATTTAAAAAATATATTAATCTTATAAGTTAATAATAATTATTATGAAACAAATACTAAAATAAATGAGTAAGTTTCTTCTTTTATTTTGGTATTTATTGTGTTGTCTTGAGATCTAAGGCACTTCACCAAAAAGGAAGAACTGATGCGCGATGGGTGAGCAGAGTTGTTAAAAGATTACAATAGGATTATTGCTGCAATCTATTTAAGGGAGGATACTCTTAAAAAACGAGGGGAGGGATAGAAAGGTGTGACGTCATTGCTTGTAGCGCCATCTAGTGTCAGCGATATCAATTACATAACATTCTTGTTTTTGAAATTTTATTAAGATTATAATAGGATTAGTATTTATTTTTATGTCTGTATTTTTTTTTTATATTCCTTTCAGCAGTTTGTATAATATATTTACTTAATTTAAGAGATCGTTATTCATTGCTGCAGTCGTAACCGGTTATTTTAATCACTATGGCATGTACTTAAAAATGCTAAAATCACGTTGCATATGTTATGTCTTTATAATTAAAAATTTGATTTATACCGTATATGTATAGTTAGAAATTGATGTTTCAGAATGAAGTCCTGAATCAGATAGGAATAGAACCATGTGAAGAAAAACTGAGGGCCGTAAAGTCATATCCACAATCCACAACGTGTAAGGCGGTAAGGAGATTTTTGGATTAGCATCTTACTATAGATGCTTCATTTCAAATTTTGCACATGTCGCTCGATCGTTACATTGGTTAGCAGGAAAAAATGTGGAGTTTGAATGGACAAATGAAGCAGAAGAGGCATTTAGATGTTTAAAAAAAGTGTTGACAGAGGCACCAGTATTAATTCATTTTAATATCGGGAGACCTGTTATTCTACGTACTGATGCCAGTGAAGAAGCAGTGGGAGTGATTGTGTTACAGAAAAGAGATGACGGAGAACATTCGGTTGCCTGTGGGAGTAGGGTGTTAACATCAGCAGAACACAAATACCGTATTTACTCGCATAATTTCCCCCATTGCGTATTTTCCCACCCCAGTTTTTGTGGATTACAAAATTCAATTTTTATTTTTATCGCATAATTTCCCCACCTCTACTTCAACATGTTTCCAACATGATCTTGACTGGCGGTGAACTCACGACGACGCGACAATGTACCGTTACTTCCGCATTTCTCTATCCCACGCTACTTTAGGGGAAGATTCCACCCCCACCCCGGTCAGTACAAGAGCAGACTCCTTCTGAATCAGTACAACAATAACTGTACTTTGAAGAAAAAACAAATGTTGAGATGTGATTTCTTATATTTTAAATGTTGCGTGTTAATAAAATTGTTGTTAATTACATTTCTTGCTTTAAAAATCAATATTTAACATGGTTTTCTTTACACTTTCACCATATTTTTTGTCCTCAAATTGAAAAACATCGCGTAATTTCCCCACCCACCCTTTTTTTCTCAAAATATTGATGAAAAAAAAAGGGGAAATTATGCGAGTAAATACAGTACAGTACAATTGAGAAAGAAAGTCTTGCAATTATATAGGCACTAAAGAAATTCCACCCATATGTGTATGGGAGACGTGCTCATATAGTACTGACCACAATCCGCTAGTGTATTTGCGGAAAACAAAAGACCCACATGGACGCCTGGCTCGGTGGCAGTTAGTATTAGACAATTATGATTATACGTTGGAATAAAAGTTCGGAAGAAAACAACACGTAGATGCATTGTCGAGAATCAAAATACCAGAGGAACCAAACAAGTCTAGGGGAGAAGTTTGATATATTTCACGTATCTTTAGTAGAATTACAAATGGCCCAAGAGGTGGATACCTGGATATAGGTATTAAGACTGTGTGTCTGAAAAGACGGAAATTGTTAAATAAAAAGGTAGAGAAGATAAGAGGATATGAAGTCTGTCAAGGAGTACTATACAAAAACAAACGTATAGACGATGCACAGGTACAATTGGCAGTAATACTGTCGGGTTTACGTAACACAATGCTGAGGGAACATCATGATGAACCCACTGCAGGTCATCTAGGCATAGAGAGACCCTATGATAGACTACGAAAAAGGTTTGATTGGCCACGGATGTTAAAACACATACGCAGATACATACTGTCGTGTCATGTATATCAACATCACAAGATCCTTTCCAAAAACTTGGTTACCCCTCTTCAAGCAATTCAACCAGAAGAACTGTTCAACAAATTGGGAATTGATGTATTGGGACCTTTCCCTGGTACTAGACGAAGCAATCAGTATGTCATTGTGGCTATGGAATACTTAAGTGGGCGGAGACTAAGGCGGTACCTAGAGCAATGGCCACCGCTATAGGAAAATCTCTACAAGAACAAATCATGTGAAGATTAGGGCCTATGAAAGAATTAGTTTCGGATAGGGGACCCCAATTTTTGTAACAATGCTTAGCTCATCTGGGTACAACTCAGGGAATCAGACAAAAATTTACTTTGAGTTATCGGCCTCAAGTGAATTGATTGACAGAAAGGTTTAATCGCACATTAGCCAATATGCTGGCTAAATTTGTCGATGAAGATCAGCGGAATTGGGATAGCTTTTTATCACAGGTGACCCATGCTTATAACAGCACCGTACAGGCTACAATACGAGAAGCACCCTTCTTAAAAATATATGGAAAGCAAGCACAGACAGCCGACCAGTTAGAGTTAAGAAGTTGTTGGCCCTCTAACCGGCAGTTAGCCCGATATATGGCGTTGGAGAGGCACTCGTTAAGGACCATATTTGACGAGTTCAAACTAGTTACCAACAGAGAAATGATAATAAGGTAACGGCAATACCCCAATATCAACCCGGTGATAAAGTCATGGTTTGCTCTTTTCGGAGATATCTCTGTCAATCAGAGAAACTTCTACCAGAGTACAAAGGACCAGCTGCCATCTTAAGGAATGTCGGACGATTCACGTACAAGGACATCTATGACCATGAAGTATGTGACTGGTTTTGAAAGCACCATAAATGCACCTGGAGGCAAAAGCTAGAACTATGGGGTGTAAACAGGAGGGCAGTGAAGGGATGGGCAAACATTGTTGAAGATACTATGGGGTTTTCGGGATAGCTATAGATTTGTAATGATCACATTATTTTTTTTATGAACTGGGAAAGGTTTGTAGTGATAGGGGTGTGAAGAAGGGAGAACGGAGTGGGAAGTTAGAGATCTCGAGTTACAAAATTTAAATATAACATTACTTTGTACTTATCATGTGCTTTTTGTGCCAGCTGCGAAAGTTTCGAAGTGTTCTCACAATTTCAATTTCTTCCTCATCCACATTTTTTTTTTTGTAAACCAAACGAAAACGGGTTTTTTGCTACTATATATATATATATATATATATATAATACATATTCACTGTCGGGCTACTTTATTAGGTACGCCTATCTAGTAGTGTGTTAGGCCTCCTTTAGCCCTCAAAACAGCCTGAATTCGTCGAGGGATGGATTCCACAAGATGCTGAAACCGTTATTGAGGTATTGTGTACCATGCAGACATGAGTGTGTCACACAGTTGCTGAAGATTTGATGGAGGTGTAGGCCTGGAGCGAACAGCCCGTTTCAGCTTATCCCACAAGAGGGCCACTGCAGCAAGGAAAAGTAATCGTCGTGTTCCTCAAACCATCCCATAGTGATGTGGGCTTTGTGCACTAGCACATTATCCTGCTGGAAGTAGCCATCTGCATGAGGATAAACTGTTAACATGTATGGAGGGTTGTACTTGGTCAGCTACGATGTTTAGACACGCTCTAGCATCCTGACGTGCCTCCAGAGTATCAATGGACCCAACATGTGCCAGGAAAACATCCACCACACTATGACACTGCCCCTACCGGCTTGAAGAGTTGTTGTGAGAAATGACAGGTCCCGAGATTCATGTTGTTTGTACCAAATTGTGTGTCTGCCATCAACATGATGCAGCAGGAACTTCGACTCATCCGAGCAAGTACCCTTTTTCCAGTCGTCTATAGTCCAGTGTCAGTGCTGCTTTGCCTACAGAAGGTGTGCGCTGTTAACAAGGGTATCCGACAAGGCCGTCAGCTGTTGTAGCCTATCTGCAACAGGGTATGTCTAGTGGAGATGGTTTGCTGTGCACCACTGTTGAAGTCAAGACGTTACTTGGACAACTGACCAGTCTTCTGGCTTGCACAATTCTAGACATCCTCCTCCGGCCTCTGTCATGAACGAGTGATTTTCATCTACAGGAGTGCCACTGACTCGACATTTTCTGTTCGTTGCACCATTCCTTATACACCCTTTATATTGTTGTATGCGAAAAGTTCAGGAACACTGCTGTCTTTGATACGCTTAGACCAGAGCATCTAGCCCCGATGATCATACCATGTTCAAACTCCCCTTAGATCCCTACATTTTCCTATTATCGCTGTGGTTTGCTTTCTCAACTTTTGAAGGGAGGCATGTATTACTGTATTTATAGCCACAACTGTCCATTAGACTTGCAAATGAGCGGAACATACCATTTGCGCACATAGCAGAGGTGTACCTAATAAAGTGACCGGACAGTGTAAATAACCTATCTGTATATATAAATGTTTACAAACTTTGCATATGAATCCATAACATTTTACTTTAATGGGATATTTATATTTCTTAACAATTTCTAATCGTATTACTAACATAAGCCAGAAGAGGAAATTAAAGTATAAAAGAAAAAGTATATTAAAGCAAGGAAAACCAAAGCAAATTTAGAAAAAGGAGAAAGACAAAGAAAAAGAAAACTATGAGGGCAGTGAAGGGCATTCGATCCCAGCTCCTAGGATCGATGGACGCGTGATGTTGGCCATCGAACTATCGCCAATAATCATAATATTGTAGTCACATTTCTAACATGTAAGCTATTCTCAGAAATTCAATGAAAATAATTTCCATTCTTGAAATCTGTACGTTGTTCATCCCAACATTCATCCCAATCCACATTTTTTTTAATGGCCAAATCACACCAGCATATTTTTTCATCATTGATTTGCTTCGTTGAAATGTCAGTGAAGTGTTCCTATCGTTGTGACCGTTCACACGATGGAAGACTATATGATGAAATAGTGCATATGATTGGCGGAGAGTTAAAACCAATCAGCGTCGAGCTCGATATTATGGCGAAAGATTCCCCAGTTACGAAAAGACGGTGTTTAATCTTTTTTTAGAGGTTAAAATCGTGTTTCGGCAACGCAATTTCGGTAGAATTTGAAATGATTTTAGCAAGCTGTCAATCTGTTCGAAACTAATTGTATATTGTATTCAAGCATCTCTACTATTTAAGCGAAAGCGAAGTGAAACAGCGGCAAATCATGACAGGCATCAGCGAGCGGTAACGAACTGAAGAAAGATGAAAAAATGAAATCTCTCTTTAAAAAGTTGTCATCTGCAGATTCTAACGCATAAAATTAATTTATTTCAGTAAAAATATTGTTTATTTTCGAAAGATAATCTCCTCACTGTGATACTTAATTTATAAAAGCCTTCGATTCACTCGAAACGGTGGGAAAATGGCGTCGGTTGACTTCTTCGTTCTGGAGTTAGTCTGTTCTGATTGGAGCTTTCACTAATTGCTATCGTTGAAAACTTCGATCGAATAGAGCAGTTTCTAAATTTTTTCATGAGTGAAATCTATGATGAAAATGGTCAGAGAGGCAAATCACACGATCGAAGACCTCAAAGATAGGGTCAACGATTGAAAAGAATGATGAAAAATATGCTGGTGTGATTTGGGTATAAGTACTTCATATGTACTTAAATCTCCCGAAGGGCATCAAATTTCTTGATGTATAGGGTGTGTTGTCTCCTTGTCAGTGATTCTGAGCCCTAAGATAATCCAATTCATTTTCATCTAAACTGTAATTTGCTCATGATTAAATTTTGATGTTTGATGGTATGTACAAAAACACTAAAAATACTTTACAATACTTAAAATATCTGTCTAGCATTATCAAGTGTATTTCCCAAAGGTCAACCCACCTTGAGATTTGCGAATAGTATTTGTTCATAATATTTTAATAGTAAAGTTTGATATTCAGCCATCCGAAGTCAAGCTTAGTTTTAGCTGAAAAGTCCAAAATTTATGGAAATTATAAAAATCACAACTTTGAGGTCACGTTTCACTTCTAAGCTCCGCCCCCTAAAAACCCGTGAACAGATGTCGACTTTGTTGTTACTTATTTGTAGTTACACCAATGCCCTAAAAGGTGTACAAATTTGTGGCAAAAGCTGTAAAAACAGTATCAAGATAAGAGTTTGAAGATAGGAAAAAAATCAAAAAGTTGAAATTTCTATCAGCCGCCATTTTCACTCGATCCGATTTGACTGACAATTTTTGACCCACCTTTTGGAATCATCCTATACACACACACACAAAAAAAACATAAGGCAACTTACAGCTCTGTCACAGTAAGTACTCATCAGTTTCCTTAGAGGTGTCAGTTTCTTTATCTTGAATTGAACAACGCTCCCATCTTGTCCGACGACTTTTAAATTGATATGTTCTGCCTCTGGATTTGGTTTGACATCCTGTAATTAGTGAAAATATTTTTAATTGAAGACAAATTAGAAAAAGAAACAATAGTTAGTGAAACAATTCTTAATATATTAAAAAAAAAATAATAATAAGTTCCAATAAGCTAACTTTCTACTTATTTCTTATGCTAATGCAGACTTTATCTCCATAATATTAATACTCGTTAAAGTAGTCATATATTTGTCTACATCATAATTAAAACTGTCTACTCCATGGAGTGAAAGAAATTACTTTTCAATACAGGCTCACTCTTAACTCACACTTGCAGCTTAATGGTATCTCAACATTTACAATTCTATAATTACAATAAATTTATTCTTAGGATTGCAGAAGGATGCACAAGATTTTTCATCAAAGAAATTTATTATACAGTTAAAACAGTTTACAATTTTTTGAAAAATCTTGCAAAGTTAATAAAGTTTACAATGGAAAACTAAATAAATTGAAGACTATATTTTATACTTTGTGAATTGAAAAAAATAAAAATAAAACGGTAGCAATATCAGCAAAGATGACTTACAAAATATTGCGATCAATTAATAATTAATGCCAAAAGATAAATAAATGATATTTATTCTGTAAAAACATTAGGGTAACAAAATATTGAAGAAGTGAAGGGAAACTTCACATTTCCTGCTAGGTTAAAAGCATCAACTTGAACCAGAGCAAACAGATGTGATATAAATATAAGACCACCTTAGTTTTTCAAAAGATATTATGCAAAACTGACTCTTTAAAATAAAAAATAAATAATAATAAAAGCTTACTGTCTCTGAAAATAATTTTTAGCGTTGCAAAGAGATGCATGTTGTTTCCCATGTCAGTATTTAATTATGTGCAGAAGCAACAAGGATCTCAATCTAAATGCCATTGAGAATAAGGATTTGTATTGTATATTTTATAAATACAGTAGGAAAATGATACTTTGGGAATTTATTAGTGGAATGAAAATAAATGGGGAAAAAATGAAATCAAACTGAAGCCACAAGTGGATTCAAGAATGCATAAATTAATTTATCTAAATACAGTCAACTCTCAATAACTTGTTACTAAGGGGGGCAGGGGTCTGTCCGATAAGTCTGTCTGATCGAGGGGAAGTAAAGTTGTGCCTAAGGAATGAAAATTGATACTTTATTTTAAGTAATATTAGCCTACTTAGGGTGAACAATATATATCAAGATAAGACACACACACAAATAACACAGCTATGGTATTGGAATGGGAAAGATTGAGGTTACAAAAGGTCTATAGTACTTACAAATTATTTATTGACATTCATATCAAAGGCTTTTTCATTTCCACACTTACTTTAGATTTCTGATATTAGATATTTTAATATTTATATTCTCCTTCTTTTTCTTTAATGGCTTGATCACAAGTTTACTGTTATGTATGCAAAATCATGACAGCGGCTTTCTATCAACTGGCACGATGGGAGAGACGAGAGAATAGTAGCAATGCGTTGTAAGATCTACCCCAGCCGTCTGCATTACACTACTTCTATAACATTTATAGCCTGCCAGCATGCAGCTAGACAATTTTAATTTCAAAAACTTTTGTCCGACTTATCCGAAGTCAGAGTTATTGAGAGTTGACTGTATTAAATATCCTATACATGATGCAGTATGAAGGATATTCAATCAAAACTTACTTAGATTAAAATTGCATTATTTCAATAATCTGATTTTATGCTGCCAATAAAATGGATCAGAGGAGGAGAACATGAATTCTGAGCAATTACTCTGGGTCAGTGATAATTTATAATGCACAGGAATTCTGGACAATAAAGAAATTGGATTTAAATAAGATTTTTTAACATTGTAGCAGAATCCTGAAGTGAACCTAGAATGAAAAATTATTGCTGATTTTATGAAATGGAATTAAAAAGAAAAATAAAATGTTAAAAATAATCACTGAAAGCAAAACATGATATTTTTTTACGGTTACTAATTATGATGGGTAAAATTAGGGCAAAAAGAGGAAAAGGAAAAGAATTTAATGTGAACATATCACTAAGGATATCAGCAAGAATAGAACGATTTAAACTATCTACTGTGCAAATGTCCACGACTCAATTTCTTTAAAAAAGTCAAACTGAATGAATAAGATTTAAATCTAAATAGAAATGGATAGAACTTGTACACTCAATATAGTTGTTAAAGAGGACTAACAATTTACACAGTCAAAAATGATTCCACTACAATAACTTTCATATGTAACTTTATTCCAATTTTTAACTAACAACTCTAAACTGAATTTTCAACACTAACAAAATTCAGAAATTTTTTGTCTAATTTGTAAAGATCTTTCTTAAGAGATTAAAGTATTCAGACAACCTAAGACAAAAAAGAACTATATAACATTCTAGGTGTTTACTCTGGCACTGTAAGACAAGAGGCCTGCAAGTAATTTGAAAAGGGATGGAAATGTCAGGAGCAATGCAGTATTCCAATCAGAAGCCAAAAAACTTCCTAGGATGATTAAAAGCATTTAGGATAGTGTGCACCAAGCTTTCGTTAACTTTAATGGTTGTCAAATCTCCCAGTCATCAACTGAAGAGCTGTTAAGCTTAATCACTCTTCAAATACAACACAAACACATTTTAATGAAACTTCACTGATGAGTCCTTGATAGCGTATCGTGTTTCTAAAAGTGGCTGTGATTGATTAATAACATTTAACATCATTTCTGGATGTCTGTTCGTAGCGCAAAACGTTTCAAAATGACAGCCTCCACAGAGAAGAAGAAAAAACAAAACAAGTGGACGGAATTTTTTTCTTGAAGACATGAAATGTCCAGATAAGAACCTTCACAGGAATGAAACTTATTCAACATTATTTTCGGAATATTTAATAGGAAAAAAAAATACATCTAATTCATCGTCAAAATCACAGGGGTTGGTTTCAATCAGAGTCTACGCCAGCCATCTTTACAAACTGAACGGGGCTGATGAAAGTTGACGGATGGAAAATCGGCCATCAAAGTCAACGAAAGCTTGGAGCACACCGCCCTTAAAGAATTAATTCTTCAAAAAAAAATGGGAAGGGAAATTGTCCACTGCCTTGAATATGGGAGCTTCATTTGAAAGACTATTGACAAATCTGTTTCAAGTGAAAAAAACAAAAAACAAATCATTTCACTCAGCAGTTTGTTGTGCTCTGCCAATCCATAAGAATTAAATTTTGTAAATTCATATGATCCTTCACTTCAACTTTTTTTAAATATGAAAATGTTTAAAAATGTAAAAATTACATTTATTATAAGAATTACAAATGTAGTTTCATGTAAACATAATATTTATTTACACATTATAAATTGTAATATAAGGTGTTCACAATTAAAATTCACATTTCGAAAGGCTGTAACTGGAGAACCAATCAGCGGAACGATTTCCTATATCAAATTTCACATGAGAACAGCACAAAAAAAATTTAATTCCAAAAGTGGGTTAGCAGGTGCCCAAATTCTGCAGTGGTGAGTATTTACATCATCATGCAGATGGAGTGATCTTCATCAGTTTACAAAATATTCCATGGCCAGTCGGCTTCTAGTTCAGTTTAAGCAAGAAACTGCAAGGGAAATGTTTCACGTGCACTTCTGGTCGGGATTCAGTAATTGCTGAACATTGTAGATCTTGTAGAGGTACCAGTGCAAAATTTGTTGTAGAACTTTGTGAACATGCTTACGGGTTTACTGTGTACTGTGCAACACACTATGCACTATTGCTTCCCGTAACATTTGCCATCCTTTCTTGCAACACACTATGCACTATTGCTTCCCATAACATTTGCCATCCTTTCTTTCTCCTTTGGCTGCTGGTCGATGGTTTTCTATCCTCTACCAGGGTTCACCTGGAAGGAACCTGTCTCTTCAAATTTCTGGATCATTTTTGAAACACCCTTTGTGTTTATAGGGCCAGATTTTAGTCCCTTTACTGTCCTAAACTTTCGCAATGCTGTTATTTTGATAAACAGCTTTGCAAGAAGTGCACAATCCTTTGGTAATATTGTCATTATGAAATGAAGTAACGCATTCCTCACCTGGCTGCTCTACAGTTACAGCCTTTTCAAATGTGAACTTTAATTACGAACACCCTGTACTTAAAATAAACATGAGATTCAGATTTCATTTCAAAATAAATAATAAATCAAAAATATAATTTTCAGAACAGTTATTTTTTACTTTATATCAATGATGATCAAATGGGGGGAAAAATAATACAACATTTGATAAATAACTTAAAATGTTAAAGAAATAATCTAATAATTAACTACTAAACTGTTAAAAACAGTACATATGTTCAGTTCAGTTTACTAACTTTTTCGTAAAAATTCAGTTTGGACTTCAGAAAAAGTACCAAGTCTCCTTAGTTTGTTCAAGTTAATTTTTCAATTATGAAGTCCTGATTAATAAAGGATCCTCTGAATTATCTCTTTAACGATTCACAGGCTACTAGTAGCAAAATCACCTGCTACAGATTACTTTTACATCCACACTTGAGCACAAAAATCGCACAGTTACATCTTTATACTTTTGTTTTTATTTTCCTCGCGATTCGCAATTTTTTTTTTAATCAAAATAATATCAATTTAAAGATCATTTCATTGCCTATCCAATGATATCACTTAAGTGTGTATTGTCCCTTCAAAACCAAGACAATAACAACAATAGAATAACACCCCAAATTGATAAAATGGATGAAAAATTGAATGAGGGCCATAATTAAGGCTAGAGGAGGAAATACCTGTTATTAATAAGGATTGTTTTATAAATGTTTGTATTGAATTTTGTTTTAATCACCATTTCACAGGCTGTACAAAAACAAGGTTTTCTGGTAGGCTAGGAGATTCCTCCAAAAAGCACTCTGCTGAAATGCAATACACACTTAAGTGGTATCATTGGATAGGTGATAAAACAATCTTTAAATTGACATTATTTTGATTCAAAAAACTTGCGAATCATGAGGAAAATAAAACAAAAAGTAAAAAAATGCAACTGTGCAATTTTTCTGATCTCAAGTGTATATGGAAAGTGGAAGTAAATGATTTCATGACCAAAATAACCAAACAAAAATCAGTATAATATTCTTGGGAAACAGCAGATTAGCCATATGTAATTACTACCTTTTATTGGGATTTCAAATGCAAATACTGAGTAAACGAAAAAGGAATAAAGCAGGGCGCACACGATGCAGCTTTTCCTGTGCAACTCGTTGCACAAAAAAGGTTGCAAACGACAGTAAGGGCGCACACGATGCAACATTCGAACAACAAACGAAGCACAGTACGAATTTGAATGACGTCACTTGACATTATGTCAAGGAGACTGCAGTGATGTCCTTCCAAACCTAATATGTGTGATTTATATTAAATATATGAGAAATATTGTTATAATATTATTAGCCGGTATGCAGTCGCAATTGATGGCAATAATGCGATTCACAAATAACAATGACCAACAACCAATAATCCATTGCTCACTGGAAACAATGACGTCACGTGGCAGTTTCCGGAAATGGTGAATGAGCGACAATCCCATAATAATTCATTGCAAACACCGCTTTCGATGTGAAAAATTCAAAAAATCTAGGTTTTTCAAACGCTTTGATACATTCTGCCGCATTAAATTACTGCATTTACATATAAACTGTATTTATGTGTGAAAGAAACTCGCAATACTCTGATATTCATTGTGGATTCGCTATTCGCCCATCTGAAGCGAAGGGAATCTGTTTAGAGGCCATATTTCCCCATGGACGTGACGTCACGACTGACGTGTTCCAACGCTGCACTGTGATTGGGTAATTTTCCATGCAGCTTTCGGAGTTGCACCCGACAGAAATCCTCGCCTTTGCAGCTTTTTCTGCATGCAACACCGGTTGCAACTTTGCCCAAGCAGCTTAAAAAACACTCTAGGCCACAAGTTGCACATGCAACTTGGCCCAAAGCTGCATCGTGTGCGTCCTGCTTAAGTGTTCCACAACTGGAATTTGTGTTGACATGTCTGTAGACATACCTGAAGAAACTTATGTTTCCTGTGGCTACATCAATGACCTGGCACCACAGCAATTTACATCAGCATCAAACTCATACTGGTGTATAATTATATTCAACTTTTTTTTTTTTTTACTTATTTTTACTTGATGTCTCTAGCTGGCATCTAAATTCTTTATCTTTCTATTCTCTTGCCAATATGCTAGGAAAGCCTTTTAGTCTTTTCCCTCATGTAAATTCATGATACAATATATTCTTGATATCTCAAAAAATTATTTTTTCCCTTGATATTACATATTCATCTAATGTTAATTCTTATGTCTCAGAATTTTCACTCAAAACCTTGTTATGTCGAATATTTTTCGAAGTAAAAAATGAATTTTTCTGGATAAATCGCTGTTCAGTTGTGCCAAAGCAAATAGAGGTATTTTTCCAATAATCTCTCTAGCAATGTAAGTTCATTGTATTTTACTAATTCTTTTCAATTTAATATAATTATTTTCGACTACTTTTAAAAATTAAAATTATCATTGCTATATTTAGACTTATTGTCAATTATCATTACATATTTATACTTATTCTCACCTAACAAGACTCTTAACTTTTAGAATATTATTCCGAATGTTGTGTTTATATGTGAATTTTTATGTTTTGGTTTTGACCTTGTTATCTCGAAAACTCGCTATCTCAAATTTTTTTTTAAGGTCCCTTCGACTTCAAAGATATCGAGAGTATACTGTATTTACATTCTCGAATAGTTATTTTAAATTAGGAAAAAATCCAGCCATTTATTCTTTTATCATATTTGTTAATTTTTAAGGGAATGATAGACTATATATATTAATTAGGAATAATATAATATTCTGATAGCTATCAATTTAAAATTATAACTATCACAATGTTACATGCGGTCATAGGGTCAAGTTTGAATATATATATTCAAATTAATTGTGTGTTCTGTTATTCCTATATTTTGCATGATCCTTCTCAATATTATTTTTAGATAAACTTAGTTTTCATGTTTCAATTTGGATATTAAAATAAGAGGGTTTTTATATAAAAATCTGCTTCACATACTACTGCTACATCTCCACCAGGGTCAAACTTTTTCAGTGCGATTATAACTTATCATCAGGATGAAACCTAATTACAAAATTCAAAGACTATTTGAGAATTGTTATGAATGCTCAATTTATCATACAAATGTTGTAACTTTAAAATTAATAATTCTATAATAATTAAAACAAAATGAAACTGATACCAAATAGTTATGAAAGAAGTACTACTACATATCTGATACGTCCAACTATGATAA
>JAFIDM010006943.1:68969332-68982494 GCA_023159025.1 Thereuonema tuberculata
ACTTGTGAACGAAGCTTCTACGGCAAAAATGGTTTTGAGTTTCAAAAATCAGCGTAAAAAACTGAGTAAGTATGCCATATTTCATTAAAATCGGTGCAGTGGTAACAAAATTATTTGGTTTTGATCGTATATTTTGTTAGAATTTCAGGTAAAATTTCATGGAAACAACATGGAATGATAAAATGAACTAATATTTCATCCAATTTCAGGACCATAGAGAACCTTGGATCTATCTTAATAGCTTAATTATATCGAGTTACAGTCAGACAGACGAAATTAGCAAATTATATAAGTTGATACCTTATGAAGAAATAAAAAAATATAAAATATATATAAGTAATCCAAATATGTACGGGATGATCCAAATTAAAGAGGAGGTGTTTAGATCTTTGTATAGGGACAACTACTGGACGAATCGCAACCAAATCTCGTACATATACTGTCCTGAGTATGTGGTTTCGATTTCTGAAGGAAAACAAAAAGTTCAAATTTCGGCCGCTAAGGGGGAATTGAGGCGCTGCTGTCCCCGTAATTTGCATATTGTCTAACCTATCTAACAAATATCGCCAAACAAAGAGTTAACATGTAATAACTTTATTACAATCACACTAACATGTGGAATTACACTAACATCACAGATTCGGCTCCATATGCCCGCCATCGCCTTGCTCTATAAATTACATTCGCTGCACAACATAATCGACAGCAGAACGCAACTGACATGCCTTTGAGTTGTCACATGTTGCGAAATTCTGTCTTTAACACAGATAATTTCGGAACATTGCCTTGATAAACGAGGCTCTTTAAATAGTCCCACAGTCAAAAAAAATCACAAGAGTTCAAATCTGGTGATCGGGGCGGCCATGCCATGGCAAATGATTTCTAAATTACTCTATCGGCCGGTAAATGTTCACCTTAGTAAGGCTTTCAAAGATAAAGTTATGGGAGGGGCAGCACGATATTGCACGATGATTGTGGTTCAACACAATTCCAGTGTTGAAGTGATGGAATTACAAAGCTCCGGAACATTTCGGCGTGTCTGAAGTCATTCACAGAAATGTCACTGGTTCCGATGCTGTTTCTTCAATGAAGTAACGACCAGTGATGAAGGATGCGGTGAAGCTACACCAAACCATTACCTTTGATGAATATAATGGAATTGCATGATTAGGTGACTAAGGATTATTGTCAGATCAAACACTGCAGTTATGAGTGTTTCAACACCATTCAAATGGAAATGAGCCTCATCATTCCACAGTATTCGCCAAGGTTATGCATCATCCACCATCATCCGAGCAACGAATGTCAAGGTAAATGCTTTCCGCGTATCATAATCACAGAAACCAATTGTTGATTGTGGGGTATTTTATAGGGATAAAACCTCAAGACATTTCGTAGAACTCTTCTCACTGTCGTATACGGCATTTCCAATTCCCGTGATATTGCACGTGTACTACTGCTATTATGTGCATTTGCTATTCCCTGCTCCACTACTCAGTTGCAACTTTGTCTGCAGTCCACTTGACTTGCGATTTCGTCTGGGTTTTACAGCAAAAGTTCCTGTTCTTCAAAAAGAAAAATCATTTTCCGAAGATTAGTAATCGTCAGTGGACCTGTATGTAAACTTTTAATTACCGAAATGCCTTAAGTGTAGCAGAAGCATTGGTGTTTCGTTGATAGAAGAGTTTATTTAACAAGTAACGTGTGATCCGATAAGGTGAGCTTCCTGATTTTGCGCTAGTCGTAGATTTGTGAAAAATGCTTTGTGACTCTTTTTGTAGGTGGAGGTTGTTCGATTACGTCGTAATATGCAAATTACGGGGACAACAGCGCGTCAATTCACTCAGCGGCCGAAATTTGAACTATTTGATTTTTTCTTCAGAAATCGAAACCGCATAATCAGGTCAGTATGTGTACCAAATTTGATTGTGATTTGCCCAATACTTTTTCCTATAGAGAGATCTAAACATCTCCTCTTTACTTTGGATCACGCACATGAAACAGCTGTTAAGGATCGGAGTCAAGAACTTAATATCCAGTTGCGTGGATATGGTTCCTATAGAGTGGTTTCTCCACTTTGCCTGTAGACTGGGTATAAAGAAATGGGATGTGCGTGGAAAAGCAAAAAATAAAAAGGCCGCGAGCTGAGAGAAAAAAATAATACAGAAAAAGTTGAAGAAAGATTAAGGCTGTCTGTGGACGAAACCAGACAGGTCGGAAGCGGCCCATCCAACGATTGTTTCAAGAAAGCTAGAAGAGTTTTCAAGAAGGTCAAGACAGCTGAGAAATCACGGTCATCGACGAGTGCCTACTGTGGAAATGTTGGACTCCTCTCCATGCTCTTTCATGTGGGCTGGAGCTGAACGGAGAAAAACTGGCAGCGTGAACTGAAGAAACCCAGAAACTACATTAGCCTATATCCAATGCTACCACGGTCCACAAGATTCTGGCGCATGGACCAGCCAGAATAAAAGATTCGACCCTCTTGCCGATTGGCCAAGGGCCCTAAGAGCCTTAGGAAGTGAAGAACAAGAACATGAAAACAACTCGAGAACATCACGCAAATCGGGAGCTCACGAGAGATTACTGTGAGAAACTACTACCATTAATTTGCTACAGTCAATTGCACAGAGGTCTCCTTCTGAAGGCTCTCGCAGAGCTCCCAAGAAACAGGGAAAGTGATTCTGAATAAATTGTAAACAACATGAAAATTGCACTCTTTCACCATTTCGATTTTTTCGCCTTTTTATTCAGTTTTATTGAAAACTAATAAGTTTTTTTATTGCTAACTCAACTCATAATTTATTACAACACCTTTTTAGCTCATAAACATCAACATTCAGAGCAAACACAAAGAAAAAAGGGTTTTGGTCAGGTTTTGGTTCTTCTGGACCATTATGCACTGATCTGAACTTTAGAAAACGAAAGAATTATTTTTTTTTGGAAATAAAATTATTGCATTTGGGACCTAAAACCTAATTGATTACAAGTGGTCTTATTTAGAAGCCTTGAACGGCTATCAGGGACCTGCTTAGTGTCTGTTACATTGTTTTCTTGTGGACCGCTCGTTGATTTCGACAATGGAACCAATATATTGTAAAAGCCATCATTTGGAAATTTGCAATAATACAGTTTGTTTCAATTGACTGTTTATTCCGTTATATCTATAAACTATTTCTATTTTAGAGGAAGCCATGATAGAATCTCTAAAATTCACTGTTTTTATTTGTTTTCTTTACTATCTCAAATTTCTAAAAAAAAAAAAAAAATCACTACTTCATTACGAGATAAACTTTGCACTTAAAATCGTTTGATATGAGAGCAAAGAATTATATATTGAATTGATAAATTGAACCTTCCTATCATTTTCTAAAAGCGATTTCTAACTATAAATCAAAATTTGATGTCGTAATAAATATTACTTTAACATCCAATCAATAATAAAATTCTTACAAATGTGGTAGTATTTATTGATATAAGTGTTTAGTTATTGACGTGTAGTGACAAATTGGAGTGAGTTCTGTAACTTCCTTGTCACTTGCTAAGTGTAGATGTCACAGTTTAATTTCTCTAAGTAACCCATCTGCTACAGAAAGTTATATTATAAAATAAATACTAAAAAAAAACAATGTTATAGAGAATAATAGAATCCCAAGACTTAGTAACTGTAGGTTTTCTCAGGGAATAGAATTTCTTTTTTAATAAAATCTATCTATCAGAATTAAATTATTTTTTGGAAAAATATATAGTGTTTTTAAAAAGCAAATTCTCTTCAGATAAAAGGAAATTAAAAATACGTGAGAATGAAAACTTGACTAATTTTAATTATAATTTGTTTAAAAACAATACAGTTTAAATTAAGAGTCAGAGAAAATTCAAAATGGACGATGTGATTGTTTAAAATTGTTATTCTCAGGGTTTTGAAAATTCAATTGCAACAAATGCAGAACGATTAAAATGTTTTAAGTCGCTGAAACTTTAAAATCTAAATTTTCTTATTCATTGGCTACAAAATTTCATGTTGTTTTAATTGACGAAATGACAAGCCTTCTTCCTCGTGTGTTTCGTCAACCATTATCGTCTGTTTTGAGCTTCGTCGGAGATCATCATTTCAGGTAAAGAATCGGTAGATTTAAACGGGAGCAAACGATTATTCGATCTCATATTTCATAGAAAAACTCAAAGTAAGAACTCTCCATAACAGCAGAAATTTTATAATTGATTGATCTTTTTATTTTTATGGCCGTTGATTTTTATTTAGTGCAAAGAATAAATATAAAAAATTTCCTTTTTAAAAAAGATTTTTCATTTCAAAAAGAAATGACGAAAATATAAAATAAAATAAATAGTTACGTGTTTGATTTATACAACTGAAAGTGAATAAAATATTCAAGTGATTTTGTAAGACCGCATTACAAGATCGTATCTTAAATAAGATATTTGTTAAAATGAGATAAACGAATAAATAAGGACCTAAAAATCAAATCATAAAAGAAGTCATATCAACTATCTTTTTTTTTTTTTTTTTGTTATTACTGATCATTCATAAAATGATCAAATGAAACTGCTTAAAATATTTAAAAAACCAAAAACAAACAAACAAATAGTCTCTTCAGCAAGAAGAATTTAGATGTAATTTTTTTTTATCATTTAAGATGATTCGAAAAACTTGATCCTAAACTTCCATGAGTAGAAATCAGCTTTAACACTTACTAGCAAATTCTTCGTATTCTAAGCAATATTATTTGAATAATAAATATGAAATTGAAATAAATTACTTCATTTGCTTCACTAAACCCTATTTCAAGAAAATCACAATCAAGAAGGCGAAGATGTTTTCCTTGTGTATTTTGAAAGTTTTGATATTTTTGTACAAATCTGCTGTATATTCTTCTTTTTGACATTTCTTTTGTTTCCTCTGATGTTGTTCGCCAATTTCATCTGGAAGGTTCTTGTTAAGATTTGAGTCCTTAGCAGTAATTTTAGACTTCTTCCCATGTTTTTTGACGACATGTTTTATGGTCTCTGTTGATTCTCCACATTGTCTGCATCGATCAATTATATTTTGTTCTTTAAGGATGCATTTGCGGTAATTTCTTTATTGCAATGATCCTGTCCTGAATGGTAATCATGAAGCCACAATGAATTACTTTTAAATCCATATTGGGTATTTTTAGTAGATGGCTCAGTGGTTTAGGCAGATGCAGAACCCCAGTGTTATAGGAGAGGTTACCTGTTTTTATGGCCCTAGCATGCTCCTTGGGGCGTAAATCTAGCTCTCATTTGTACAATATATAAACAACTCACATTATCCTTACATCGTAATCGTATATACAATTATTGATTTCCCATAAATCACCCTGAGTGTAGATCTGCCTATTAAGCATTCGTATTAAGGTGTTACCATATTTTGCCACAATACCTATGTGGCAAAATGTATCGTAATAACAGTTTTGTGTGTTAAAGAGAATGGGTACAAAAGACATAGAAATGCACCATCTCATTTCTATCTGTCTATCTGGATTATATAATTCTTTGTGTATATCTCATTTTTTTTTCATATCTCATTTTTGGATAAGCGGTTTGTACTTTTGGGCTTTGTCACAAGTTGTTCTCCCCTCCCCTATTTATGGTTGGTTTGCATGCTTCCACTGAATATTAAATCGACGTGACCTCTCTTATTGATTGGTTCCATTTTCTTTATATACTGATGGCTTATGATTCTTAGCACGTTGACAAAGAGTCTTGTATTGGCTGGTCCTTTTTTTTTCTCTTAAATTGTTTCGCCATTTTAAATCTTTTACAGTTTTTTTATAAATAAAGAGTTTGTTTTATTCTATTTGCCAAACTCTTCCTGTATTGAATTAGTTCAGTCAATGAAACATTGATTTTAGATTATATTTCAAATACGTATTACTTAGGTTCTGTCCTCAAATGAGACATCGTAGGATGATACTTCCTATGATTACAGGAAGTTAACAGAGGATGAATCAAATATTACGTAAAACCAACAAACAGGAAGGATTATAATGGTCACAGTCAATCAACCAAGGAAAAAAAAATATCGCGTCTTTTCCCTGAATGGGGGAGGGAGAGGTTGCAGACAAACCAATAAAATTTCCCACCAAAAAATAAGTCCAAACTCCTAGATTTCTTCTTCCATTTAGGGATGCAATTAACCAATTCCAATCCTTCTCGTCCTCGATAACAACAAGCTCGAAATAGCTTGAATCTGCTTTTAAAATTGAAATGAAAGTTACGTTGCGTTGATAGAAAGTTTAGTGGGAAATTCAGGATAATCAGGCAATTTGAAGAAAATTTGATAAGTTTTGGAATTTGAATTGTCTTGTGCTTTGTTTTTGTAATAGTGTGTAATCGATAATTAATTTCAATCTATTCTTTTGTATAAATTAACATATCAAACTGCATAAAAAATATAAATGTAAAAGCTGATGTTACGTTGATATTTTTTATCTCCAATTTCTGTTTAATGAATATCAACTTACATTCGTTAATATTCTTAAATATGAATACAAATAAAATCATATTTATTACAATATTAAAATTCAAAGTATTTGTAATATTTAGCACATTAAAATTTTATAGATTGGTATTAACTTAGCATTTTTAACAGTATATCATTGGTAATTTTTATATTTCAGATCTGATAGTCTTAACTTCATATTCCAAAAATTTTAGAGATTGAGTGGGTCAAATCTAGACAAATTTAAAACAAAACTAGACAATTTAGATTAACAAAATTTGGTATTTTATTAATCTAAAACTGTTTTCCTTTGAAAATTAAATAACTTATCTCGAAAAATTGGAAATAAATTTGTTGTAATTTTTGTTGTTCCTGTAGGCAATTCAGTCTGTCTGCCATTTCCCAAAGCAGTTACATTCATCGTGCGTCAGTGGAGCCGCTGACTTATTACACTTTAGGCGATTACGTAGACATCGCAGCTGATAAATTTGGTGATCAGGAAGCACTGGTATCTTGTCATCAGAATTTAAGAAGAACTTTCGCGGAATTAAAGCAAGATGTAAGCAGAAATCATATAAGAAATAGGAATGACACTAAGTTGGCCTTCTTATTGGTTTATTTTTTTATTAGTAATTTACAACTTATATCTTAACTAGACGTCGCTTCCCTCCGGAACCCTTGCATATCTAACGTAAAAAACGCTTTATTCAGGGCCGGATCTAAGTATCGCCAGTCCCTGCATTGCGGGGGCGCCCGCGCCATGGCCTGGGTGGGGCTCGAGATAGCTTGGTAAGGCCAGTGAATGATTTTCGCTGGGGGGGGGGGGGGGCAACAATTTTTAGATCCGGCCCTGGCTTTTTTTATTTAGCAAATTAATATCGGAGAATATACGATTTCCCAGCCTGTTGTGGTCTTTTCTTAACTCAGATATATTGGGAGTTGGCGCCATACACTTCATGGTCACTCCCCCCCCCCAAATAAAATAGTTTATTTTTATACTTTTTAGATTGTCTACAGTATGGAACCTACCAACATGCCAAATTTCAAGTTTGTAGCAAGTTGGGAAGTATGCTAAACATTTCGAACAGACAAACACATATCCACAAATTTCCCTTTTATATTATAGATTACAAAATGAAAGTTCAACAGAATCAAAAGAGAAATAAGCAAGATAATCGAAAAAGTTTTATAGTCAAATGGATTGGATACTTATGCTGAACATACTATAGACAGACATTATTATACCAATAGACTATTCCAAATGGTTATACCAGGGTCATTCCATATGAACTCATCCAAAAACAGAAATTGAATGCTTGACCGCTTTTGAAAAGATTTTATCTTTTGCATTTGTTTCTTTTAAATATGCCAGTAATTATAAGAATACTCAAAGTTCTCTAACTTGTTTTCAGCACAACCATTTTTGAAACAAAATCATATAAATTTTTTGGGTTAAGATTAACCAGAATCAAACATGGTAACATTTAAACAACACTATCAATAATAAGAATCAAGACTTGAATCAAATGTTTCATCAAAATTCTGATTGAATTCACCCTATTAATAACACCAGCTGCTATTGACATTTATAGATTTTTGTAAGCTTGTTTTTGTGAGTTTACTTTTTGTGTTTCCTCTTATTCTGTTACAAGTATTTTTCTCATGAGTAGAAGCAAAGAAATTCATCATGCAAACCAAAATTTGACTCGTTTTGACAAATGTTAATGGTTTTTTTTTTTACAACCATCAGCTCCATAAATAAAAAATAATCTTGATTGATGGAAGTTTTTATTTTTTTGATGTGGCTTGTAAAGTATTTCTGAAAAATACTTCGGAAACGCCATTGTAGGCTACTGGGTTCCAGGTGATCACTTACTGTGACTCCAGAATATCGTTTGGCATGAAGTAGCACTGAACACGAAACACATCCATTCCAGAGGCTGAGTGATACCGAAATAAGTATTCAAGTTTCCAGTTCAGAGATGTTGCAACATGTTGCAGTATATTACAGAGCACCTAAAGAGAGTGCTTATGTAATCGAACTTCACCAAATCTGATAAAAAATGTCCCTAACGGGAAAAAGAGTTAGAGGATTTTTTTTTTTACTTGTTGTTAAATACTGGATTCTACAGAAACATATAAATAAATAAAAAAATAAAAAACTGTCATGCAACCTGTGTGATTATGTCTCTGGGTGGTTGAAACTGATATACTCATTCCAACCTATTAGGAACTACAGGTTATGTAAACTCATTGCCAAAACAATGAGCGCACTCAGAAGCAGCAGTCGAAATGGAAAGACATAGGCAATGAGAATGATGATACAACTAAAAGATTACAATATCAGAGCAAATGAGCCGTTCAAAGCAATATAGGGTCTCTAGCCCCATCAGTATTGCGCCACACCGTCCTAGCTTGGATAATGCGGCATCACGGCTTGATATGGAGTCATAGAAGCGTCTAATGCTATCCTTCCACAGCTTTTGTTCCAGATCACTCTTCCTCGTTAATGGCTAAAACTGCTGTCCCAGCTCGTCCCACACATGCTGAATGGGAAACCTACAGCCCAAGAAAGAGTATTGACACGGGAAACCCTTGCTGTTTGTGGCCGGCCATTATCCTATTGGAAAATGAGCCACTGTAGCCACTCTACGGGGAAGCACATGAGGCCGCAGAATCTCCTGAACGTAACGCTGCTCTGTCAATGTTTCCCTGGTCACTACCAGCGGAGATCGAGAATCGTAGGAGATGGCTCCCACACCATAACGCCGCCAGTCCTGGTGGTGTTTCACTCATCAATGGAGTCCGGATTTGTGCGCTGACCAGTGTTTCTCCGTACTCGAGTACAGTGGTTATCCGTGTCGAGACAAAACTTAGACCAGTTCGTGTCTGTCAGACGATAACACGATCCTCTCTTCTGGTAGTCTCTCAGTGCCTGTCCTGCGAGTGTGTTTTCAAATCTCCATTGATGCCAACACTGTCGCACAGTACAATCGGAATGGTTCAGCTGGTGGTAAATTGGATGGAAAGACAAGTACAACGATACGATTTCTCTCAAACTCTGGTTGTTGTTCATAACTGCATCGGAGAAGACTGAGAGACATGACCTCCACAACCACACTGATTATGAAGCACACAGCAGTCACATGACCACATCTGCAATGGTACTAACGCCCCTGGTGATGGTTCTCAGCGAACAATCGCAGCCCATCTGTAATCAATTGGTGCCGGGTCATTCATTCATTCGTCCCTGCCGGGTCATTCGTTCTGGGTGAGCTAGTGTTTTTGGCAAGTAGTGTAGAATGATAAAAACCACTTAAGTAATCAAAGTAAAATAGAAACAAATAACTTAAAAAAAAAGCAAAACAATTACCTAATCTGTACGAGATATTTTCCCCTCAACCCTATTGGGTTGTTTCAGAACTGCATCGAGTTCTTGGAAATCACTTTGGCAGCGAGTCTACCCAGAGCACATCCCTGTATGTGTAAATAGAAACTATTTGACCAAGGTTTTTGTTTTTTATTTGAAAGAGTCTTCTTTTTAAATTCTTATGTGTAGCCTGTTGTAAAATACTAACAATTATGGTTATGTTTGGTAATTGTAATTATAATATGTGTCGATATCAGTATTGTTTATGGAATCAATTTGCAAATGACAAAAATTCCAAACATTTCTCGGCAATTAAATTTGTAGTTGATGAAATTCAGCGAAATAGTAGGAAAATATGTTTAATTAATAAGCATTTGTAGATAAATGAAAAAGAATTTCGTTCAGATACTAAGTAAACTACAATGCTTAAATGAAAAGTAAAACCAACAAGTAATCCATATCATATAATAATTCATTTAGTATTGGTTTCCTTTATTCTTTAGGCCGATGAATTTGCTACAGGTTTATATGAATTAGGGCTGCGAAGAGGAGATCGAATGGGAATTTGGGGATCGAATAATTACGAATGGATTGTGACTCAGTTTGCAGCTGCAAAATTAGGAGCAATTCTTGTAAGTATTAAGTTTTACAATTAGATATAAATGAAAGAATTTCCTTTTTTTATTGAAAGATATTAATAAGAAAAACAAAGAAAGCAATTGCAATTTATTTGATAAATTATATTGCAAGGATAGTTGATGCGCAATATACAAGCTTATTTGCTAAGCCTCTCTGCTATCGACAACCCGGCCTTCTCGCGGTGCTCCCTGTTATCACTAAACGGGCTCTGTCGTCCTTTGGGACTGGCACCCCCTTGGGTATATCCAGCCTATACAGCTTCCATGGATCTCCGTATCCATTCCAGGGCTATGCAACATCGGTTGCCTGACAACTCTTGCCCAGGACCGAAGACATCGAATTTCCATAGAAGTCTCCTATACCCACGTTGGGTGATGAGGCGACAAGTCAAGTCAAGTCTATTCTACTATAATCGTAGTGAATAGTAAGTATTGCGAATGCTCTAGCATAAAACAACTGACAGAAGGAGACGAATAGTATGGAAAGATCTCGTTATTTGCTAATGAACAAAGCTCATAGGAGACCCTATCGTTTCACCCACACAAAGGCTTTTTTTTGCCTGTTCATTTCTGTGTCACCCTAATGCTCCCAAAATTATTCGTTTTTGAAATAAAATTCTGCAAAATGATAACAATTTCCATTTCATTTATTCCGTTGATATTTCGCTGAAGATTCAAGAAGAGTTTTCCAATCATTTCGTTTCTTGGAATCAAACCATTTGATTTGATGCTTTTTGTTTTGACTAAATTCATTCTGTCGCAGTTAGACTAAATTAGTTTAGATTGGTAGAATCAAAGCAGCTCAATAACCCCCACCCCCACCCAACAAAGTAATACAGTATATTTCCTGATACACATAATAAAATTTATCATGTTATAGTTTCGGTTATCAATACTTGTCGTATACAGGGTGTATCTGAAATGGGCTTCCAAACTTAAAGGTTGTATTCAATCATGCAAAGCAACGAATAAATGTCATATAAACATGGGTCTGGAAATGCTTTAGTTCCAAGATATGAACGATGCAACAATACAGAGGCCGAAAAAAAAAATGCAATGCATGGGCGTCAAGAACCAGTGTGCTTTAAGATAATCCCATACGAAAAAGTTCAGAGGGTTTAAATCAGGGGAATCACCTGAAATGAGGTGGCGCACCATCATGCATGAACCACATGTGACGACGAGTGTGTGAAGGAACATCCTCCAGGCATGTAGGCAACTCATTTTCCAGGAAATCCTGTAAGCATCGCCAGTTAGTCTAACTGGCAGTAACACTGGCTCGATGAGATGGTCGCCGATGATAGCAATCGAGACATTTACGGAAAACCTTTGTTGCTGCCGTGACTGTATGATAGCATGCGGGTTTTCATCGGAGCAGTGGTGAATGTTATGAAAATTTATAATTGCATCTTTCGTGAAGCAAAACTCGTCGGTGAAAAGCACAGACTGCGCAAATATAGGTTGAATACAGTGTTGCAGAAACCATGTGCAAAAGATAACACGTGGAGGGTAATCGGTGGGTGACAGACCTTACACTCTCTGTACGTAATATGGGTAGAGAAGCTGTTCCTGGAGAATTCTGTGGACACTTTGCTGTGGACACTTTGCTTCATTTATTACAACTTCTCTGGAAATCTTTCTAGTGGACGTTCCAGGATTTTCTGTAACTTCATCCAGCATCTGTTCTTCAATCTGTGTTGTTGTGATGTGTCGGTCTCTGCCACTATCGACATTAGTGGCAGAGCCTCTCAGCCAGACAAAGATGAATCATACTAAATGTGTTCCTGGATGAACACTGTCGTTGCGGAAAGGCTTCCTGGTACAGTCGTGCAGCTTCTCTGCAATTTCCATTTGCTCTTCTGTAAGTGGAATGGATGTTGGCCATCGCTGCTTTGCTGTACCTCGTAGTCATGATCTTTTCTAGAACAAGCTGTGGCGATTCTGACGTCTGGAATACAACGTCAGAATGCTCAACTTTTGTTTTGGGGGAAGCGGTTGTCCACTTTTGGTGGAGGGGTATTGAACATTACATGTCACGATTACTGTGGAGCAATTTAATGACTCTACGATACGACGTAAAGACCAACACCTCTGTATTGTAGCATCGTTCATATCTTGGAAATAACGCATTTCCAGACCCATGTTTATATGACATTTATTCGTTGTTTTGCATGATTGAATACAACCTTTAAGTTTGGCAGACATTTTAGATACACCCTGTATAAAAATTCAGTTTTTTTTATTCTTATTTATTGATAAAAAGATCAGAAACCTTTCGTAAGCTTTTTTTTTTTTTTTTTTTGCGCCGATTAAAAAGATTTTTTTTTTTTTTTGATTCTACGAGATAAATTTGAATCTAAAAAATCCATCTCTAGCCATTCCCAACAACTGATGAAAACAGTTTCAGAGCACTGTAGGTTATAAAAGTAACTTATGAGAAGCATTTATAATTGTAGTTTAAAAGCGTTTTGTTTAATTCCGAAATTGAGACTATTGTTGCGACCCTGACGTTGGTGTCCCTCCTCCTTTGTTTCTTAACCAACCAAAGTTGAGAAGAACCTTTGAACCTACGAAATATTCAGAAACCATTAACTTTTTACAATGGAAACAGTGATTCGCCATGTGGAGCTGCTCTGTGGAAACTTGTACAGTTCATTTTCAGTTTCTTAA
>JAFIDM010006943.1:68982504-68993297 GCA_023159025.1 Thereuonema tuberculata
CTATTATTTAAGGAAAGCTAACCTTATTATTGAGGGGTGTTTTTTAATCGAAAGTAAAAGCAATAATACAACGAAATGCTAATTACAATAAATGCTAATTTCTTATTCAATGCTAATTCCTTGAATTGAATTTTCTTTGCTTATTAAATTGAGATGAGACAGTGAATCTTTTTAAAGAAGGAATGAATAATTTTATTAAGACCAACAACATTTTTTTTTGTTTATTCAGTAAATACATAAGACAATCCTCGTAAGTGGCTAAACCTTATCACTTCTGTTTATTGTATGTGAAGGATCCGCAGATCCTTTCTCAATCCATATCTAATTTTTTTTACATTTTTAAGATTTGTTTTACTTACCTCATGTTAAGCTACTCGGTGATGGTATCAAAAATGGTCCATGAATTTAAAGCCTCAAAAATAAGACCGCATTAACACAAAGACTAATGACGTTGCCGCCAATTCCGTCAGTCTTCAGCAAAGCACAGTTCAATTGACAGGGCCTCGGTATCAAAATGCCGGGACCATTAAACACATCTATTACAGATCTCCATCATTAGGCGGCAGGTCTGTTGCGCACGTCGGTGTCCTATTCAATTAGACTGTATCTAAGAGCTGCCTTGGATGTTATTGTATATTCATTCAAGTATTACATAACGAGAGTGCATAATATAAAGCTATAGAACCATTGCAAGGCTTTCTGCATATTAAGGAATTGTAAATATTCTTCAGAAAAAAAAAATAGTCAGTCAAAAATAGTCATTGGTCCTAAAAATAAAATAGATCTTAGCAGTAACTTGGATAAATCTAATTCCCCATTCAGATAAACATAAAGAAATAATTCCCAATCAAAATTAACTTACATCGCAGCAATGATCATTTAGCAACAGAAGACCTAGACAATTACTCTAAATATGAAGTTTGGTGTAAATAAATTAACTGTTTTTTGAGATATATCTCCCACAAAATATTAAGTGGTAGACATCATCACATGCACTCACACACATATCACGTAAGTTTCTTTAAAATCGATTTAAATATCCTGATTAATTTACACATCAAAAGTTAATGTGATTTGATTTATAAGAAAAGAAATATTTATTAAAAATGAAGAAAATAAAAAATTATTGGAATTATTGGAATGATGTTATTGCAAAGTGGAAGCTCTCGACCCCTTTTTTTCAGAATTTATTGATTTATTATATAATTATTTTAACATTGAGATTTTGAACCAATCTTCGATTGAATCTTTGCAGGTAACGATCAATCCTGCCTATCAGGCTTATGAAATGGAATATTGTCTTCACAAGGCAGGAATTCAAGCCTTAATTGCCGATGAAAAATTTAAAAACCAAGAGTATTATCCAGTTCTGTGTAAAGTGATCCCGGAATTGACTGAACAAACAAGTGGAGAACTCCACTGTCTAACGTAACTGTTTTCGTTGTTTTTATTAAAAATGATATTAAATTAAAGAATAAAATTGTATCGCGAAGGATATATAATAATAAACTTTCAAACTATGGTAAGAAATTTCAGACATTTCTCGTTCTTTTATTTCAGGACGATTAGTTTCGTGAAATTTACAAAGCTACCAAGGGTTTTCATTTCTGTTGTAACTACTTTTATAATTTTTAAATGTACTGATAAAACCTTGACTTATTTAAGTGGACTGTTCCACAGCTCGTTAGATAAGTCAAATAGTATATATCTAGGATCTCCCTCATTCGCAATTTCAGCTGCAAATCGATTGAGAGATGGTTCTTCTTGCTTCAGTTTGTCAGAATGGTTAGAAACACAAGATCAGACGAAACAGCTTGTGGCAATTTGCGTCCCGATCAGTAGAAACGAGCAGTAGAAACGTGGTGCACATGCAAGTTTGTGACTCACGTGGTAGCGCTGAAACGGTTAAAAGGTAAATTGGCGCTATAGGTGAATTGTTTTTGAAGGTTCCGTTTGACGTTAAGAGAAAGTAATGACGAACCTGAAATTTCCGGTATATTACAAAGACATCATCTAGATCAGAAGTTTCCAATTTGTGTTCTGCGGAACCCTAGAGTTCTGCAATAAAATTCGAACTTTAATTAATAGTTTAAAATTGTATGAAAATTTTTAATAGGACCTGTGAAAGGGGCAGTAATACGAATTAAAAATGCTACTTAAACGTGAAAAATAGTCAATGTGTTCTTCAGAGTTAGGCACTGGTTGGTCGAAATATCCCTTCATCTATAAATTGTATTTTAGATGAAGCAGTAAAAATTATTAACTTCCTGAAAACACTCTGATTTCTCTTAGCAGATCGCTTTAGAAACGTTTCGTGGTTGGGTCAAATTGTTTATCTGACGGATAACTCTCTCAAGGAAAACAAATGTGAAATTTTCAACACAAAAGATAAATTACGATCATTATTACAGTACTGGACCAGGGCTTTTCAAAAAAAATAATATGGAACCATTTCCAGCTTTAAAAGACTTTTTACAGAAATCGATATATAGTGCTTATCCATTGTGGCCAGCATTTCAAAGCAATGGAATCTGTTCCAGACTCAAGTGAGGAGGCGCCCTCCTTCTAGACCACGCCTGAAGACAGATTTTTAGCTGTGACACCAAAACGTAATGGCCTCACCATGACTTGTCAGTTTGAGAGTTGCCTCCATTCCAGCACAGGAACGCGGACGAACTGTGTCGATACGTCTTAGACATGTTGGGCTATTACAGGCCTGCGTTCCTCTATCCAGAGCTCATCACAGTGAACATTTGCAGTGAGATCAACTCCATCGAAAATGGACAAATCATCAAGGGCCTCTGTTCTCTTCACATTTCAGTTTTTCCTCAGATTCTAGACTCAGCTTACATGGAATGAAACTGGTATTTTGTACCATCGCAACACTGTGCAGGAAAGGGACAGATATTGTGGGGAGGCATCATGATGTGGGCTGCACTGAGGTGCAGATGCTGGAAAACGGGACTATAACTGGCGAACGATATTGCAACTTTCTTCGTCGTATTCGATTGTGATGCTGTCTACGAAGCCTTTCTATTCGTGAATGTCGCCGCACCCTCTATTTATACGAAAGCAGTGTAAAACACTTCTGAAGACTGAGGCATTTGACTGGCCATCACGCTCCACAGATCTGAATCACATCAAACATGGATTCAAAGAGGAGTGCATTCTGCACGAAACCCCCTCCAGAAACAAAACAGGGTCTCCCTTGTGCTCTGAAGGAGGAATGGACCAATTTGCCTCAGGAACTCCTGGATAACATGGTGTTATTCACCACGACATTTTGCGACCTGCATCGAGTTCGGGTGGCCATATTCCATACTGATACGTCTCTCCGCCTGGTTATCTGTCAGCATTGTACATCCATTCTACATCTAGGACCATTGGAAATTTGTGACCTTTGGAAACAAACCTCTTACAACTTACGTTTTACTTCATTTATAACTATTTTTTATGTTCGTAGATTCATGTTTCATATTCTGGCTAGACATAAATGTCCAAATTTGGCTACAGTCATGAACTCTTTTTCAAATACAGGTATAAATATCGTCCGTCCTTAGGACGCCTGCGAATTTATACACTGTCCGGTCACTTTATTAAGTGCATCTAGTAGCGTGTTGCGCCTCCTTTAGCCCTCAAAACGCCTGAATTCGAGGCATGGATTCCACAAGATGCTGAAAACGTTATTAAGATATTGTGTACCATACAGACATAAGTGTACCACGCAGTTCCTGAAGATTTGATGGAGCGAACAGTCCGTTCTAGCTCGTCCCCCAAATTTTCAATCGGGCTGAGATCCGAGGACTGAGCCGACCACTGCACTAAGGAAAAGTCATTAACATGTTCCTCAAACCATCCCATAGTGATGCGGGCTTTGTCCACCAGCGCATTATCCTTCTGGAAGTAGCCATCTGCGTCAGGATAAACTGTTAACGGTTGCACTTGGTCAGCTACGATGCTCTAGCATCATGACGTGCCTCCTTGGTATCAATGGACCCAACAAAATAAGCTAAATGAATAAACCACTGTCTTACCTCTTAACAATTGAAGACGTTGAATAATAAATGAAGATGAATTGCTATTGAATTGGTTCTTGTCCTTCAATGACACGTTTGATTTCGAGTGCTGTCCAATGTCTCCTTTATATTAATATTTCTATACAGAGATTCAAAGGATAAAATTTCAAATATAAAGAATAGATTATCTAAAAATAATTCATGTCAGTTTTCAGGAAGATCTGGTCTAAAAATTATTAGAGAGAAAACGCTCCTACCCCCACCCACGCACATAGACACTGACATGAACCTAGTTTTCTTAGGATTGAAAACCCAAACAAAACTATTTTGGCTTCTCCTTAATATCTATTATGTTAGTTGCAATTCTATGTTAACCTACTTTCAGTGAGGCTCATCAACGCACTCAGTCTGTTTGTGTGTCTTTATTAACTTTCGAATCTCTGGATGAAGTTTTTTGAACTTTGATCGACAAGAGATGAACTAACTTTGAAATTTGTTCCTAACGAGAAATGAAAATAAAAGTAGCAGAAAATAGTCGATTTCAATCAATGTCTTAAACAAGGATATTAATCCTCTTTTTAATGCTATTAATGTTTGCGAGAACTTAATAAGATTAAAATTAATTGAATTCAGACTTCGGAATAGAGGATTTGCCAATTTCTTTCTTTTTTTTTTTTTTTCAAAAAAAAAAAAACCATTTACTGTTTGTTTTTAATTTTTCTTAAGAAAAGACGCTTTTTTATCATTTCCTTTACTTTTTTTTCTGTTTTTTTCAAAGAAAAGTTAAAAAAAGGCGCAAGGTTCAAATAGGCTTCAAATTCCTTCAGAAAATTCTCGTTTTTTTTTAATCACATAATTTTCAAACCCCTTTTCCTGGTAAGTTACAGCAAAATTGAAATCGTAAGTTACAGCTACGCTAAATTCTATACAAGACCTTACTAAAGATGAGTCTTCTGGTTAATTATTCATATATTTAAGTTAACTACATATTAGAGATCTATGAAGAAGATCGATTCGAAGATCGCTAATATTGATTGACTCCTGTATTACAGGCAAGGGTCGGTAACTTTTTTTTTTTTCTTTGTTTCGGTTGGTTTGGGCTTTTCTTTGTATGTTGTTTTTTTCATGAGAATGACTAATTCGATCAACTGTAAATTAGCCCCTGTTTTGATAAAAAAACTTTATTGTCTTGTAATATGTACAATGATTTGATTTTATTTTTTTTAACAGATTACCGAAACTGCGACACATCATTATGCTTTCAGATAAAACATTTCCGTAAGTTAGCCTAAATATTAATTTTTAAAGTGATTTTAAAATTTAATATTTCAATTTCAAAAAAATGAATTAAGAAATTTCTTTAAATTATTTCAAAGACTATCAATTTAAACATGATTTTCTAATTTATTAAATTTTTTTAAAAATGAAATACTTTTGAAGTAAATTTTCCATTTGAATTTTAAAGAGGGACAAGAAGTTTCACTGAAATGCTGTTAATAGGAGCTGCAGGAGACATCAATAAAATGAAGTCACTGCAGACCAAAGTCCAAGCCGAGGAACCTTTGCATATCATGTTTACTTCAGTAAGTTCCAAAATTTAATAGAATTCAGAATCGTTATTAAAAATCGTTGCGCTCACTGGAATTGTTAGCAACCAATTTCCTTTCAAAATAATGTTACTTATTTTTAGATAAGTCCTTAGTTGTATGATTTATACTTACAAAATTCACTTCAATCACAAGAAACAAAGCCAGACTCATCAATTATTTTATAATAATTTCATTTTGCTTAAAAACAAAATTTAAAATCATACAATTATTAGAAAGAAGGAAGGGAATTAACTTTTCTTCAGTATAAAGTCGTGCAGGAAAGCCAAGGAGGCGGAGTTTTTTGCCATTCTAAACTAAGAGCGGGATGGGCAAACTTAAAAGCCATCTACGATAAATCTCAGATGTTTAAGAGCCACAAATATGAATAAATATTACACAAGCGCTTTTAAATGCACATTTTGTTACCAAAATTATATGAATATTAATATGAATATTAAATGAACATGTATAAAATAACATTTATATACAGGTATATAATAATAGTATAATATATAAACTATCATTAAACATCTTTTCCGACACAAGAAATAAATGTTTAAATATCACATTTATTTCAAAACAGCAAATTTTCAAGGAGAAAATAACCTTCTCCCCTTTTAAAAAGGCATGAAAAAGGGGAGACGTTTATTTTCTCCTTGAAAATTTGCTGTTTTGAAATAAATATTGTATTTAAACATTTGTTTCTTGTGTCGGAGAAGATGTTTAATGATATATAATAATAGTACTTGGACTATCGAGCTTTGCTCTGTAAAATAAAACGAAAATACAGTAAGAGCACTGTAAGGTGACAATCATCTGGTTATTTAACCACCTTTCTGGGAAAAGGATAGTTTTCATAGTAAATACGCGCCACCTTGAAAGGAAAACATTTTAAAAATTATTATTAAGTAAAATTATTATTTTATTACGTGTAAAAACTCCCAGAACACGAATTATATATTATAAAAACGTTATTTTGTCTGTCATAAGACTTTACATTTCTCCAATTTTGTGACCAAACTATAAGAGATAGATTGGTCATGTAAATGGATAAAATGTAGATCTTTTTAAGACAAATAAAATGCTACAAAAATCTTTCGAAAAAAGTTTTGGTTTCCAAGATGCCGCCTTTTAAAGGGTCAAATTTTGACTTTTTCTCAATTTAAACGAAAAGTATAAAAGATGGAAGAGAACATTATATTGAGAAAATGTTGGTATTTGAAAGTTCTATCGAACGATGGATCACTTATTCACAAACGCTTCAGCGTTTGCAAGATACATGCAAAAATGTGAATTTTTGGTGTGTGACGCCAACCCGCAATACATCCGAGTTATTCGGAGAAGCCACAACGGGCTGGGAAGTTATATATTCTCCGACGATCGCAACATAAATAAAGTTTGTTTTTTTTTAATGCTATATATGCAAGGGTTCCGAAGCGAAGCGACGGTACCTGGTTATTATTATTATATATTATAAAAACGTATATTATAAAACGTTATTCTGTCTGTCATTCTGTAAGCAAAATGCTAAATTACAAATTACTAAAATGTTACTGAAATAGAGAATCTATTCATAAAAAATGAAAATATATTAAACAACTGTCCAACTATACTGATTGGCGACGTAAATATAGATATTTTCAAAATGAATAAAAACAATGCAGTACAGAAATACGTAAAACTTATGTGCAGTAATGGTTTCAAAAATCGTCTTTACGGAACAACAAGAAACTGTACAATTCATGGAAATACGAAAACAAATATAGATCATATTTTCATAAATAAACATGATATCAAAACACCAGGAATAATATGTAAAGAACGAATCGGATAACAGTTGAAAATGAGAAAATAACAGATCCAAATATAATTTATAAAGAACTAATCAATGATGTTAACAAAACAAAATTCATGAAAATCTACATATATAAAAAGAAAAGTCTTGACTCACTCACTGTCTGACTCATCAACGCTCACCCCAAGCCCTTGGATCTAGAAAGCTGAAATTTTGCACAGAGGTTTCCTTTATGATGTAGATAAGGAATAAGACCGGATTTTTCGAAATTCTTACGGGATACGGAATAATCTGGCAAACTGACGATGAAGTGTATGGCGGCAACCCCAGGTGTGTCGCGCCAACCCGCAATACATCTGAGGTAAGTGGAGAAGGGCACAACGGGCTGGGAAGTCGTATATTCTCCGATCTCAATATTAATTTGCTAAATTAATTACTAGAGGAGGAGGAATAATAATATTATACCGAGAAAATTATAATGTGCAAATAGAAAGCGAAGATGAAGTAACTCATGAAAATTTAATCTGCACTTTTAACAATAAATCTTTCTTATTGAGAGAATTAATAATTTACATAATATATAAACCTTCACACACAGATAAGAATAAATTTATCAAGGAATTAAAAGACAATATAAATAAAATACAGAGAAATGGAAAAAAAATTTAATTTGCATAGGAGATACTAATATAAACATAGGGGGAGAAATACACAATAAAACAAGTTTGAAATATTTAAATATGTTATATAATCTTGGCATTTTAAATCATGTTCATAAAACAACAAGATCGGTCAAAACAGTAAAATCTGAATCTAATACTTGTATAGATCACTGTTTTTCTAACACAGAGTCTCTTGAAATTAATGCGAACATAATACAGTGGGATATCTCAGACCACTTTGGAATTCTGCTTGAAATTGAAAAGAAAGAAACACACATAAAGGAAAAAAAATGTATCAACAATGAGAAACAAAATTTTAAAATAGATACTGATCTTTTAAATAGAGAATTAATACTTTTAATAGATCAAATAAATGAGAACGATGAAGAAGATCCAAACAAAATTATAAACAAATTAAATAAGTTAATAAAAAGAGCAAAACACAAGGTCAAAAACAAAATAATGAAAGAAAAAAGTAAAATGACCCCAAAAGAGAGACAAAATCCTAATTATAAAAAGAACTGGATGAATTCGCAAATGCTGAAATACATTACAGAAAAAAATGAATTATACAAAAAATATATAAAAAACAAAAATAATAAAAAACTGGAAGAAGAATATAAAAAGAAAAGAAATTGGTTGAAAAATCAAATTAACAAGCAAAAGAACCAGTATTTCAGAAAAATGATAAAAGATGATCCTAATGCAAATTCAAATGTTTGGAAAATTCTAAACAATAATATAATTGGTAAGCAAAACAAAAATAAGATTTCAAACCAAGTAAACTTATTAGAAAATTATAACAGCAAAATATTGTTTTACCATCTAAGCAAAAACTTTACCCAGAACATAAACGCTAATAATACAAACAATGAAAATAAAAGAAAGATGAAAGATGAAAATCAGGAATCTGAATTAAATTCTATGGTATTAACATTTCCTAACAAACATGAAATATTAGAAATAATAAAAAATCAAAAGAGAAAATATTCTTTTGGACCTGATTTAATCAATACGAATGACATTAAAAAAATTAAAGAAAATCTTTCTATCTTTTTGGTTGTACTGTTTCAAAAAATTTATAAAACAGGAATTTATCCGAATTCATGGAAAATTTCATATACGGTCCCAATTTACAAGGGAGGCAACCATAACGATTTAAATAATTACAGGCCAATTTCACTGATTTCGAACATCTCAAAGATTATAGAAAGTTATATATCAAAAAAAATTACTAACTTCATAAGCCAAAAGAAACTTTTAAACAGCCATCAATACGCATATCAAAAACATAAAAGTACACAAAATCTATTGAGCAATGTAAATGAATGTATTAATAAAGCATTAAACAAAGGAAAAATAATTTACATAGCTTTTATTGATTTTAGTAAGGCTTTCGACTCAGTCGATCATAAAATCTTACTTCAAAAAATTAATAAAATGGGGATACGAGGCAACGTGAGTAAAATTATTGAAAATTATTTGCATAAGAGAAAGTTTAAGGTTAAAATCGGAAATAATATAAGTTCAAGAAGAGGGATCCCACAGGGTTCAAACTTAGGACCGCTTTTGTTCAACATATATATAAATTCAATAAGTAATAACATACAAAAATCAAAAATTTTTCTGTATGCGGATGACGTAATACTGATTGCTACAGATGAAAACCAAATTCAAGCTGATAATAAATTACAAACAGACTTAAATAATATAAACAAATGGTCATACATAAATAAAATGAAAATAAACGGGGAAAAAACAAAAATAATGATAATTAAAAGCAAAAATAGAAGACTAGACAATAATTTAATAATAAATCTACACGATATTGAATGTTCAAATATATATCAAAGAAGTAATTTTCTAACGAACGCATGTAATTGTAAAAAAGTTGAAATAATTTCAAAATATAAATATCTAGGTATATATATGGACAACACATTCTCTTGGGAAAATCAATACGAGTTTGTAATGGGGAAACTGAGTTCATATTCTTATCTTTTTTATCATATTAAAAACGTTTTCCCATTCAAACAAAAACTTATAATCTATAAGTCCCTCGTAGACTCAATTTTGAATTATGGTTTAGACTGCAGGGTTAATATAAATAAACAACAGACAGAGAATATTAACAAACTAACAATGAAAATATTTAATAATGTCTACAAAAATTTTAAATATAAATCAAAAGAAGAACAATTGAAAGGCTGAGTGCAACAGTGGTCTAAACCTCTCCGAGGTCGAAATAGAGTTAACTACGCCATCTGTTATCATTAACCTTGAACTATGTATTAGAACTGATTTACGCTTAATAGAAACATTTTTCGTGATTTTACAGCATTGTTATTTTTTGTTCTCGAAATAATAGTAACAATTTCTAGTGCAACCATGGTCCAACCCAATTCTATCAATCAGAACAGGCATATCAAGTCACGTGCACAAACAACCACCGTCATTTTAAACATTCACTGTCAGAACTAGGAGAGTTACATATCAGTAAATGTCACTAAGGAAAAATCACGCAGAGAGAAACACACACTTGATCTTGCACAAATTGAGCTTCCTGTAAAACACAAATCTCCAAGGCCAATCAAAGCCAGTAAACTTAAAGATATCAAAGAGCTTCTAAAATATGTACCACCCATACATCATGGTTTCTTCAATAATCTCTGTTCCGTTGCTGATCAGGAAGGACATGGCCATGAAGATGATTTCTTTGATTTACCTGATT
>JAFIDM010006943.1:68998297-69018765 GCA_023159025.1 Thereuonema tuberculata
AAGAATAAAAGAATATGGAAGATTTACCCATAATGAAAAAGTTTTGATTTTGCCTCTCCTTATTAAACTGAATTTAATGAAACAGTTTGTTTAGGCTTTGTACTAAGAGATTGATTATTTCAAGAATATTTGCAATTAGTTTTCATCCATTCTTAACGAAAATTTCTTCTTTCTTAATGTATTCATAAATTACAACACAAACTTTTTAATTCGGAAAAAAGTCTTCTTCATCTACAATATTTCTTTTCTACTATGCGAGAAACTTCTTCAGGTTTAATTCTATAGATCGTTTTGAATATAAATAACAAATCTATGTCTTATCACTATAAATCCTTGTTCAAAAAATAATAATATTCTATGATTTCTTAACCAGATCATTACGTGATATAGTTTGTTTACAACAATTTCAATTTAACAAGATCAATCTCTTTTTACACAAGACAATATCCTATGTTTATCTTAAATATTTCTCCTTATTTTTCATGAACTTCTAACAATATTGAAACGCAACATTGCTAAATTATAAAAAAGTGTCTGTTTAATACAAGGTTTCCAATTGATAATGCAGGACTCTATTATAAGCCTTTCATTATCTTCTTTTTCTTGGTAAACTATATTCACTGTGGGGTTCGAATTATGCTTATTTTCTTGACAATGGTCTGCCCAATCTGATATTCTAACCTTTCTATTTTCATATACTCTAACATGTTCTCTTTCAGTTGTCTGCCCGTGCTTCTGTAGTAGATTTCACCACAATCCCTGCATGTAAGTCTACGAACCACCCCCATGTTGTTCGTTATGCTGTTATCATTTCATTTGTTTTTTTAACCAATTTGTTTCCTTCGTAAAATATCCGCTGAGACCCGTTATAAACACATTCGGATCCCCTACACAAAATTCGGAACGGTTCGGGGATCTAAATGAAAAACATTGCCATTAGACAAACTCGAAGTAATCCTGAAATATACGTCGGACTTAATATACAGAGTGATTATAATTAAAGTTCAACTTTCAACATGCTGTAAAAAAAGAACCACTGCTCAGAATGATCTGAAATTTGAACTGAATATACTCGAAGAAAGGGGAAATGATATGGCATAAGAAAAAAAAAAATAGATCCAAATGTTAGCAATAGATGGCGCTTCATAACATAAATGGCTTCCGCTATTGAATCGTAATATGTCGGCTATGGCGTGAGCTACACGTTAAACCAACTGTACTGTTCAATGGGCATGACTGTATCAGGTTTGAAATGAAGAAATGACTTCCTATGACGGCCCGTCTCCTCGAAAAAACATGGTTCTACGATAAACGCTGGCGTTAACCCGCACCGCACAGATACCTTTGCAGAATGAAGAGGTACTGGTTCATGTGCGAATGAATTTTCCGTTGTCCACATTCTGCAATTCTGAGTATTGACATGTCCTTGGAGATGGAAATGGGCTTCGCCTGCCCACAAAATGTTCCATGGCCATTTATTGTCCACTTCCATGCGAGCAAGAAATTCTAGAGCAAACTTTTCTCTTACTGGCAGGTCAGCAGGAAGCAACTCCTGAACATGGATAATTTTGTATGGATAGCAAGGCAGATATTTCGTACAATTTTATGCACCTTGCTCATAGGCATGTCCAAAGTTCGGGCAATTCCACGTTCCGTGCATGTTTGCACATCATCCCTCGTCTCTTCCTGGACTTGTGGCCACATCATCTACTGAAGTGGAAGCAATTGGTTTCCTCCCTCTGCCAGATTTCACTTAAAAAAAAAACCTATCTCTTTGAATTTCTTCATCATTTTCTCCAGAACCTTGGCAGATATCGGATCACAACCTTTTTTCATACCCTTTACTGTCCGAAACTTTTTCAGAGCTACTGATGCACAGTCACCGTTCTTGTAAAAGAGCTTCACAAGCAGAGCGCGATCCTTCATTGAGAGAGTCCTGGCGAGCTTCTCAGGAGCAATATGAGGAAAACGCCATGTACCCCGCATTATGGAAACAAATGCAATGTGTCGTATGCATGATACGTCTTGTATATTGTGTGTTATGACGCCATCTATTACTAACATTTGGAACTATTTTTTTTTCTTATGCCGTACCATTTCCCCTTTCTTCGAGTATATTCAGTTCAAATTTCAGGTCATTCTGAGCAGTGGTTCTTTTTTTACAGCATGTTGAACTTTAATTATAATCACCCTGTAGAAGATTCAAAATAATAATGACAAGAGGACAGAAATAAGATTGTATTCGCTAGATCACGAAGCTCTGTACACCAACAACCCTTAGAAGAAGCCTTAATAGTAATTGAAAATGTATGTGAAGAAAATCAACAAATACTGAAGGAGTCAAAGATTGATAAAGAGACGATCATGAGAATATTAAAATTGATTTGCAATAATGATTTTTTTAGGTTTGAGGAAGAATTCTACAAACAAACGAGAGGTTTTCCTAAGGGAAGCCCCAAACCGTGGACTATTTGTAAATTGTACATCAATTGGGTAGAATTCAACAAAATTTTGAAATGGAATAAAAACAAATATGAATATATGAGATATTCTGTTAATATAGGAAGGAACAGAGATGCAATTGTCTACATTTTATAACTATGTGAATGCAACTAATACTAATTTGAAATTTACATTAGAAAGAGAAAAAGAAAATAAATTACTGTTCCTGGATGTTTTATTAATTAATGAGGATAAAATAATAACATATAAACATTATGAAAAGAGTTTAAATAGACAAAGAAGTAAGAAAAGTTTCTAAAGATAATGACGTTATTTTACGAAGGAAACAAATTGATTAAAAAAACAAATTAAATAATGGCAACATAATGAACAACATGGGGGTGGTTCGTAGACTTACATGCAGGGATTGTGGTGAAATCTACTACAGAAGCACGGGCAGACAACTGAAAGAGAACATGTTAAGAGTATATGAAAATAGAAAGGTTAGAATATCAGATTGGGCAGACCATTGTCAAGAAAATAAGCATAACTCGAACCCCACAGTGAATGTAGTTTACCAAGAAAAAGAAGAAAATGAAAGGCTCATAATAGAGTCCTGCATTATCAATTGGAAACCTTGTATTAAACAGACACTCTTTTATAAGTTAGCAATGTTGCGTTTCAATATTGTTAGCAGTTCATGAAAAATAAGGAGAAATATTTAAGATAAACAAAGAGTGATATTGTTATGAGCTTTTATAACCATATTTATAATTATTTTGCTTATTCTATTTTATCTTATCTACTTTTATATGTATTTTACTGTTCCAATCAATTAGTATCTAATCAGTTGTAAATTTCAAATTATAACCGTTAACGATCTTTTCTGTCTGTTAACTTTTGAATTTCAACTGCTGAGGGTTCCCGTAATTCCCTGTAATTTAAAATCTTCAGTTAATTTCAGTTATTAATCACGTGTTATTTTAAATCACCCAATGAACTGTTAAAGCCCTCAGCCAATGACTGATCATTGTAAATACTCTATAAAAGCCCTTGCTCTCCCTGAATAAACAGAACACAGTTAGATCCAGCTTCAGTCTAAACTACTTCTTTCACGAGCCAGTGACGTCAACAAAAATCACCACAGTATTGTCTTGTGTAACAGAGATTGATGTTGTTAAATTGAAACTGTTGTAAACAAACTACATCCAAGCAGCAGGAAGACGCGTGGGATGTTTTTGTACCTCAAAAGGGAAACTACATCACATAATGAAGTGGTTAAAAAATCATAGAATGTAGTTATTTTTTGAATAAAGATTTATAGTGATAAGACAGAGTTGTTATTTGTATTCACAACGATTAGAATTAAACCTGAAGAAGTTTCTCGCTTACAAGGGAAGTGCGTGACCTCGAACGCCACTGAGAAACGCACGAAAATGTGCTTAGAATATAAATCGCTCATTCCCAAAACAGTGGGGTGAGTCATTCTCATGCAGAACTGCACGTCTTACCACGAGAGACATTTGAATGATCACCTACTGAAGGTCCAAGACAGGAACTTTGGTAACGCGAAGAAACAAAATATCGATATAATAGGACCAAAAACTCATATTTCAATGTCGTGACTATACTGTTATATTTCCCTCTGCTTAAAATAATTACGCTATCTGAACAACAAACTTTTCCTACTGATATGATAGTGTTGCACAGCTATTCAGTCTTTAAAGTGCGCTAGCAGACAACAGTTGAGTTTTGCAATGGAATGACTCATACCACTATTTTTGAGATGAGTGATTTTCTAAGCACATTTTCGTGCGGATCTCAGCGTTCGAGGTCACGCACTTCCCTTATTAGTAGAAACGAAATATTGTAGATAAAGATGTTTTTTTCGAATTAAAGATTTTGTGTTGTAATTTAAGAAAAAATGTCATTTACAAAGTTATTGTTGATGATATTTTTGGAAAAATTAGAAAATTTGAGTGCAACATAATTTTAAATTACATTTCTTACTTCTCACACCGTCTACGTTTCTCAGAATGGTACTGGAAGCAACAAGCAGGGAGAAAGATTTCATCAAAATATAAAGGATATGGAAGAAAAAAAGATATCAGTCAGTGATGATTTACTGTTTTGGATGCTGAAAAGAGAAGCTTCCAAATGAAGAAAGTTGTAGCTCAGGGAAATTGAAGAAACGAAAGTTTCTTCCAAATTAAGTGTGAATATTTATAGTAGCAAAATACATTAAACATATTATTGCAGCAATACATTTATACATTGTTAAAAGATAATCTTCAATAATAACTATATGTGATTTATAATGATATGCACATTTATTTTACACATTTAAAAAAGAAAAACTGACTTTAGTTCTGAACTCAATGTTAAAAAATAGCGCTGGAAATCCCTTAATACTTATAAAACATCGGAGAAGAAATTTCAATGTGCAGGTATTTAATTTACATTATTAAAGAACTAATACCTTTTAGTTGTTATAATATTGTTTAACTTTTAATGAAAAAAAATAGAAATTTGCAGCAGTTTATCATCCAACACGTTACAACATTACATCAACGTTCAAAGATTCATTGGGAAGAAGTTTTGGCAAAACTATATAAACAATTATAAAAAAAGTCAATAAATGTTCTTACTTTCAAGGTAGAATAGATTTTTCAAAAGAAGCTTTTATCTGCCTCGTAATTAGAATTTTATTGTATTCAATCTTGTAATCCTTTCAAATCTTAATTTTAGCACAGGTTCAAAAGTAGATTTTAACTCTCTTGTCTATAACAGCTCTTAATTTTCATTGGTTTAAGTTATTGCTTTAGACACTGAAAAGAATTTTAACAATTAGAAATCTCATGAGAGACATATCAATCAAGTTAATTCACCATTTCACGAGAGCACGTTGTAATTTTTGGAATTTATTACTGCTTCCTCGAACGTAATATAGTGTTGTAATGCTTGTAAGCAGTTATGATGTTGTCAACAGTTTAGCACTTAAACATTGTTTTTTTTTTTATCTCACAGTGGAACAGTGAGAACATCTATCTAGTTGCCAGTAAGTTTACCACGAAAAGCTTATAAATACATCATCTCAAAGAAAGCTGATGAAAATGATGAAGCTGGGATCAACATCTTACAACAAAACAAGCGCTTAAAATCAATGGTTGTTTTTAAATACCCTGAGTCTAAGAATCATAATTAATGGATTTTCTTTATTTGCTTTAATTTTGAATATTTTGCACAGCATCTAGAAATATGGAGCTGTTGTTATCTATGTTTCTTAGGAAAAAGGATACTCAATATGATTAATAACTTAAATGACTAATAAACTGTTTAACAATCAAAAATGATTTATTGTAAACAATATTTTTTTGATTATTTGAAATGACAAAAAGAAGTGTGGTTGAATAAATAATCTTATAGAAGGCATTGCTTTTGTTTATTTTCATTTTCCAATTGCTCAGGTATCCTGAATTTGTATACATTTTTTTTTAATTTGCAGATGCACTGTTCTACTGGGGACTCCCACAATGCACATCGGTGTAATCAACCATCCAGATTTTCCTTCCTTCGATCTATCAAGTCTTCAAAAAGGTAGAAATTATCATCATAACAAGATAGATTAACAACAATTATAGATGATGATAATACTTTGTAAAATAAACACAAAATATTCTTAAGATAATGACATTGATTTGAAGCAGTACATCTATTTACTGTTTAACATATGTACGGCTTCAAATCAATGTCATTAATGCATCTCAGTACACGTAAATCCACTATTGTATTCTTAAGATATTTAACTGTTAAAATACAAAAACTATATTGGCACTAACCTTGATATTTAAAACTTTAAAAGACCACGACGTTTCAGAGCTTCACATGTCAGAAAGGTCCTGATTATAGCTACCTAACAATCTTATCATGCAAGATTCATAAAAGACACGCAAATATTTATTTTTACGTACCCCAAGAATCTCTACCTGTTCTAAGTCAAGCGAATAACCCGTTCGCTGGCAGTAAAGGGCAGTACTGTAAGATAGATTGGCCTTTCTTACAGCAGAATCGTGTTCCTTTAGGCGCGCACTCAATTCCCTTTTGGAATTGCCTATGTATAAACAACTATTATTGCCTCTAACAGAAGATTTACACCTAATCCCATAAATGGAACCTCGAGTACTTGATCTATTATCTACATTAGAATGCCTTCTATTTAAGATATCATGGTATTCTGTGGTTTGCAGGCTATACCAATCCCCGCAATAGCCAGAGCCGACTTTATCCTTTGAATGAGTGCTTCATCATATTTAAGGGATATGAAATTTTTAATCTCTTTACGTTTCTTGTCATTTATAGATTGAATTATATGCCTTTTATGTAATAACTTCTTCCTATAATTCTTAAAAACTTCTTCAATAACATGTTCTGGAAATTCATTGGCGATGAAAATACTTTTAATTTTCTGAAGTTCAGCATTGAAAATCCTCATATTGGAACTAATGCTATATGCTCTATTTACTGCTTATATATACAGAATTCCTTTTATATGACATAGGTATCGCACTATGAAAGTTTATAGCAATTTGGGCATCTGTTTTTTTCCTATATACTGATGTTTCATAAAAGTCATCTTTCTTACGGATGCTAATATCCAAAAATGGCAAGGTATTATCTTCGTCCATTTCCATTGTATATTGGATTTTTGGATGAATGCTATTAACATCTGAAAGTATCTCAGTAGCATAATGCTCATTGATGATCAGAAAAGTATCATCAACATAGCGGCTTAAATAATGTACATTATGATATACGTTATCAATAGAACATACTTGATGTTCTATATAATTCATAATCACTTCAGCAAGCACCGCGGAAGATGGTAATCCCATAAAGGTACCGGAAACTTGCAAATAAAACCTTTCATTGAAACAAAAGTGTGTGTGTGTGTGTGGTCTTCGTTGCCGAAGCATCCGTGCTCCAGGGAGCGCTAGTGTTCCCAAGACGGCGAACCCCTAGCAGACTCCCTAGAATTACAAGGGAAAGATACTGGGGTGGTTTCCCGTGGCCTTCCCCAGGACGCCATTAAGGAATGACGTCAGACCGAAGAGAAAGTGAAGAAGAGGCTACAACACAGGAAAGGAAATTTTTGAAACATCCATGCTCGCTACCGGGATTTGAACCCGGGCGCTGGCACATTGATCTCACGACAGACCGTCGCCTGAGACCGCTCGACCACACCAGCGCGGCAATCACTTCAGCAAGCACCGCGGAAGATGGTAATCCCATAAAGGTACCGGAAACTTGCAAATAAAACCTTTCATTGAAACAAAAGTACTGGATATGAAATAACAATTCCACCAATTGGAGAAAAACTTTAATATTAAAGAGAGCACCCTCATGTGAAATATCATGATTCCGTTCAAAAATGAATTGTACAGCTTGAATAATAAGAGAAGGAGCAAGTGAAGTATACAAATTTACAACGTCAAGGGAAATCATTCTAGAATTTGGTATAGTTCTGCTAGACGTCAAATAATCAAGAACCGGATCACGGTTACATATTGAAAACTTGGCGCGAAAATTTAAAGTCTTAATTTGCTCTTCAATAATCTTAGAAATAATCATAATTGGTTTATTTTTACAATTAATGATAGGTCTAATATGATAAAGACCTCCCTCTGTCTCTTTATGTATCTTAGGGAGTCCCTTGAAAAGAGGGAGTGTAGAATTAATACTTATACAATCATCGGCAGTCTCAACCTCAATAATACCCATATTGGATGCTTTTTCAAACCTATGATTCAATTCCTTGATAAGTTGCTCTTCAGTTGCATTTATAGCACAAAAACCTTCCTGATAGAGATAAAATTCTCACACATTTTAATATAGTCCAATTGGTTGAGGATAACCATTGCCCCTCCTTTATCAGCTTCCGTAAATATCGTGTCCTGATTATTCTTTTGAAGCCTACTTAATTCATCAAACTGCATTCTCTCTAAAGCAAGCTCTGTTCTAGATGAATACTTATTTCCACCTATTAATCTACCTATTTGTCTTCTTAGTCTTCTATGCTTTGCATCCGGTATAAATCTAACTTGCGCTTCAATACGTGTGAGGGTATCAGCCAAAGGTGTTTTCTCATAGCCCAAATTAAACTTACACCTTTACTTAACAAATCACGTTGTGTATCTGTTAAAACTAATTTGTTGTCATTAATAACCCTATTTTGTGAACAAAACCGTGGAGATGGACACAATTTCGCTTTCATCCTACCCAACTTTCGACAATGCCTTGAGACAATAGCGACTGCATTAATTGTGTTTTTTCCTTTTTTTTCCTTTAATAAAAAGTTTTTTTCTTTAATAAAAAATTTTATCCATTTGAATGTATTTGAAACCTTCGCAGACGATCACTTCCTGTTCATGTTTAAAGCATCTGTCACCAGGAGGTGTTTTTGTTAAATATGGAAATGGCATTTCTTTCTGTTTAACATCTCACAAGTCAGATAAGGAAAGGTTTCAATTAAAGATGACCCATTTCCATTTGATAAGGGGGCTTGATATGTGAAGCTCTGAAATGTCGTGGTCTTTTAAAGTTTTAAATATCAAGGTTAGTGCAAATATAGTTTTTGTATTTTAATCTTATGATGGTTAGGCACGTTAATTTTGCTGTATGTATATTTAATTGTTATTTTGTCTGATTTTATAATTTATTTCAGATCAGAATTTTACATATCATTAAAGTAAAGAATATTTTCAACTTAGTAGGTCCGTATCTACATAATCAGCAGAATATTAAAATTCGGTTAAACTTATCGAGTTGTTTCGATAAGTGAACTTGGAGGTAACTGTTAATATTAACCTTGGAGATAAATATATACTAAATATTAGAGAAAGAGTAAGTGAAAACAAGCAACTTTCTAAGCAAATTCATCTTGAAATAAACCAAATTTCTTTGTTAATCTTCAACATTTACATTGAATTTATGTTGAAGATTAATAAGGAACTTTCTAGATTTTGTAGAGTAACTAGAGGAACTAGAAATTTTCTAGAGGAATTTTCTCTATTTTGTTTTAATTTAAATAGAGCTTATCTTTCCTAATGGCTGCAGAAGAAGAATATAGAAGTGTTTGTGTTATGTCATTAGCAACATTCAATTCAGTTCAATTCAATTTATTGCGACTAATATTTTACAAGACATTCGTACACATAAGATTTTCACAACCCGACAAATAACAAAAGGAAAATCTATACAAAGAGAAAATTGCCGATATTTTAGCAAATATTTACAATTTTATTTATGACAGCAACACATTTTTTATGATACTAACATATTGGGTGAAATGAAGAGAAAGAAAGAAGGAATCGGATACTGAAAGAGAATAGAATAGAGAAGCAATTCCAGGCTGATTGAATGTGAATTATAAATGTAGGCATAAACATGATTTTAATCTTTTTTTTTAATTGAGTGAGGAGAGGAACATATGGAAGCTTTTTATATAATTGTACGTTATTCCTAAACATGAGCTTCACATCAATTGAATAGCTAATTTCAAAGATTTCTGTTTTGCAATCCTGGAGTTGGTTGTGGAATATTCTTTTGGAAGGGGAGATCTAGAGAGACGGGGAGGATTCCGTAGGACTGCAGCATTTTAGAAATGGAAAATCCTCCTGGGAGATTATGTTGCCTATTTCCCTTCTTCCTAATTTAGTTTAACCATCTTATCTTCGAAGCTTAGCATTTTGTAAAATCATCAAAGACATACAAAAAGATTTGAGACTTTGATTATACCTAAACATCAATAGTGGGAAGTCTTGGATGATATCTTTTTATACAAGATACAGGATAATTCCATTTTTACCTCGTGCTATTTCTCGTTCAGGAAGATATGTTTTGGGGTAAAACGATTGGATAAAGTTGGTTCCATCGCTGTAAAATGTATGGCTCATAGAACTTTATACCTTATGATTTTTGGCTCCAGGCAGGAGTTTAACTTTTATATCGGAGATCTCCCCCCCCCCAAAAAAAAAGCCTGTTTCCGAACAAAAAATAAAGAACGAAAGAAAGTAAGCCTATTGTACACATTTCGCCATTTTTGGGAGGGGGGGGGGTAGGAGCAGGGCCACTTTTCTAAATATTGCTCTGAAATTGGTTGAATAACTTTACATCATCAAATTCATTTCGTCGCCAGATTTAAAGCTTAAAGAATCAGAATTAGAATCAGAATCAGATGGAATAAATCATTTTGAATCAAAAGAAACTATACTAATATATGTGGTAGCTAAGTGAGAAGGCGTTGGTTGGAGAATCCGGGTTCAATCGATCTAATCTAATAATATGCTTAACTTCACTCTCTTTTCGTTCTATCGCTGACTGCTCTTATAACAATTTTCCTATCTTGTAAGTTCAGATGGCTTTTGTAGAATCATCGTTTTTAATGAAACATTTGCCTTTTAATGGTTCCTTCAACTCTAAAACGAAACCATTGTCAAGTGGTCTCAGCTCGAGACTAGGTATTAGTCTGAGGAATTGATCAAACCTATTCTTCTTCTCATTCACTGGTAATGGAAGATGTTTTGGTGAGTCTTTGTGGGCTAGAATGTCTCTTTTGTCCCTTAAACTCTTCCATCACTCAATGAACCGAAAACACTTATCTGATAATCTGAAGCATCCACTAACTATTAAGATGGTAAGTTACCAATTTGTATTAATTAACTACTGTAAAAACCAAATGCCCATTCTATTTTGAAATGAACCTCATACTCATTTGAATTAACTAATAATCTCTTAACTAATTATGTTATTTTTTTCGCCCTGTCTTTCTGTCTTTAGTGACAACGGCTGGTTCCTCCTGTCCACCAGAGGTTTGTCAAGAAATCTGCAAGAAACTAACTCCAAATTTGACGGTACGTTAATAGAAAAATTTCATTTTTAGCATTTATAGGAAACAAAAGATAGATTTAAAAGAGAATGTCCCTTGAAAGGTATAATCTACTTTCATTCGTATGAAGTAGGTTAGAGATGGAAGCTAGTTTTAAAGAATTTATTTTTTTACTGTAATAGACAAAGTACAAGGCTTTAGAACCTGTCTTTATTTTGTATTAACACAATATTCTTGAATTAACGTAAACTTCTCTGATAGGAGTCGGTTTGTTCTTAAACGAGATTAAGATGAAGAGATTAAGAGTTTGTGACATTTCCTGTTTTGTTTTGTTTTCATTCCAAATCGCTTCTTTTGTTTTTAATATTCAGATTCCAATTCTTAAATAAGTTAATCAGACAAAATAGCAACACAAATATTAAAAGCCTCAGTGGAAAAAATGCGAAAAAAAATAATAATATTTGAATGAATCTGAAGCTAAAGCTTTGCTAGAGGTTATGTTTTCCCAGAGCAGTGATTTCTGTTTTTCGTGAATTAAGAAACGCTTTTCTTCTATTGCTAAGATTTCTTGAAATAATAATTAACAATTTCTGAAAAGCTATTAAGCCACAATATTCATAAAACTCTTTGCAGAAGTCTGGTTAAGTTCAGTATTCAAGTGAAGTCTTTAAGAAGTACTTTGTAAAGAGTGTAGTTGTGGATAATTCTAATCAAAAAACCAATGGATTTGAAAATCCTGTTGCAATCCTTTCTGCTAGTTTATTGTAAGTGGTATTTTAATATTAGTAAATTATAATATATCTGCCGTTAGGCCGGTGTGCCGGTACCCGGGTTCAAATCCCGGTAGAGAGCATGGATGTTTCTTTCTTCTTCTGTTTATTCTTCTGTCCGTTCCTGATTATCTTCCCAAGCCGGATTGAAACACCGTGCGGAGTATTTTCAACCCTCCTAATTCTTCTATTGTGTTTACAAGGCATCTAAGAGAGGCCCTTGCTCCAAATGGGTATTGTTCGGGCTGATGTTGATGTAGTCGCTTCTGTTTGACAAGGATGTTCAGAACAAGACAATGCTTTCAGAATTTTAAAATCTTGTTGAGATTGATGTATGTTGTTAAGAATATTGAGATAGTGATATGTAAGAGCAAAAGGGATTGGTAGTCCTCTTAGTCATCGCAGTTGCTTCAATCAAGTCGGTAGTCACGTGACCAAGCAGGAATCTATTATTGGTGGATTAGTTTCTCCATGAATTGTGAGAAATTCAATTTTTAATCCCTGATAAAATTAAATTAAAACTAACATCAAGGCTTTGAAATATTTATATTTTTTTATTTTCATTAAAACCGAAAGTTAAGAGTATGTTCTTTTGTTGTGTGTAAGCACGTGAGAACAATGGATGTGTTGAACACAGCATGAACGCGAACGTTCAATTGTTAATGGTGAATCCTAGAGGATCGTAAAATGGCGTTACGAAGAAAACCGAAATAGCAAGGATGCTAAGGTTTTAAAATGGGAATCGGATGAGTTCCTTCCGATTGTGCTATAAATTAGTTTTGATTTTAAACTCATATTGTGTTCAGTAAAAGGCGGACGGCCTTGAGAATTAAATAAGTAAGGATTAATGGTAAAGTTAAATTAATTCTTAATAAACGGTTAGGCCCAAAGATGAATCTCGCAAATGAGGACTGGCAGACCCAAAGTGGAATTATGCTAAGGTATTATCTTCGACGTTTGACAGGGATTGACGGAAAATTGATGGATTGTTGCTGAACTTTTGTAAGTAGGATTTCTATTTTACTTCACCCATCGAGAATTTGGAAATGGAGCCAACGATAGAATTTCGAACACAAGAAAATGGAGTTTAGGACAAAGCTGAACGTATACTAATGAATATTAAAGATTAAACATTACCAACACATAAACATTTGTTCGTTGATTAAAGAAATAGTAAAGTTATTTATTTCAAGCAAAACCATTAATGCTAGGATTTATTAAAGTCAAGGGAAATCGACTTATTACAAATGTTGGACTGAATCAACTAAAGTTAAAGAACTGTAAAGTTGAAAGGATTTAAGTATTTATACAGGAACATTTGTGTTTATTAGAAAGAAGTTTATATTAAAGATTATTTCAACGAGGTCAAAGATTATTTGATTGAAGTATTCGAGTTATGATTATAAACTGTTTAGAGTGTTTTGGTAAAGACAATAATACTAGAATGTTTAGTCAAGAAAGGATTGGAGAAATCAAGTTTACTTAAACATTCATATTATTAAAGACTGTTGTAGCATATTCGGTGAACTTTATTTATAGCCATCTCATACAAGTTAAAAGACACATGTGATATAAGAAAGTTCTACGTGTTAATGAGTTTATACATTAAGATAAACTTCAGTAATTATCACACTAGATGAAAATAGCCATTTATCAACGTTGTTAATTGAACAGTTGATGTTAAGAAAGATTTAAAGGAACTTTAAGTTTTAAAGTAAAGAACTTTCAATGAACTTTCAGTGATTCATAGACTATTTGAAACAACTGTTTCACATTTGTAAATATTTAATGATTATAAAACAAGTTAAGTTTTAAATCAGTTTTGCTTTTATTTTCTCCTTACTCTTAAAGACTTAATATGATCTGCTAAACCAGTACAGGCAAGTAAATAAATTAAAATGCCGTTTAGAAAATTTATTGTGTGGAACCTCAATGACAATTATTCATATATATATAATCCTCCCACATGAATAATAAATTTCATCTTTTTTTTTATTGTAATATTGTTGTTTCATTTATTTATTACATTATTAATTTTTTCGTTTAGTTTGAAAAAAAAAAATGAAATGGTTAAAATTAACACAGTGACGTCAATTTAAGGCGAAACATTTAGGAATGAATGAAGAAAGACGGAAAAATAGCTCTTCAAACAAATTTAAAAATTATGACAGAGGTTGAGACGTAAAAAAAAAACAAAAAACTTAAGAGGATGTAAACACTTGAGTAAATAGGTGTAAGATCGTAAAGGAGAAGCAAACGGAAATTGTAAAGGTTAAACGGAAATTGTGAAGGTATAGATAAAATTGAATCAAATTTATTGCTTCGAATTACATAAGAACACTTGGGAAAAACAAAAAACAAAAAAAAAGATAGCATTCTGATTGAAAGAAACAAAAACTGCGAAGATTAATGATCTGAAAGGACTTATGATGAAACTGTCCAGATACGATTGCGAATCTAATCAAGTAATACAAAAATAAAATGTGACAAATGGGAGTAAAACTCACAATGAATAAATATTCAGGGCTAAGTTCTACAAACGCTTTGATCATCAATGTTATAATTATGACTCACTGCAGTAGCGCATTTTAACAATCAAATAATATTAAAGTTAATCACTCTTTTATAAAACTAGTAAATTCAAGTAATTATGTTAATAATAAAATAAGCTAACACCTGTATAGAAGAATTGTAGGAATTTCCATAAAACAGAATTTTAATTTCATATTGAAGAAACCTTTCTAGTATGCAAGAAGAAAGGGCCTAGACCTTTAGATTCTATTTCCAATCTCTCCCCCCAAAAAAACTGCTTTTTTTTGTTTGTTTTTTTTAATATATTTTTATAATAGGGATTTCTAAATGAAGGATTGTAAAGAAAAAGAAGAGTGCTTTTATGTTATCGGTAAGATTTAAAACCCTATTGATTGTTTTTGCTTCTTAGGTGGCTTATGGCACAACTGAATGTAGTCCTTGTATTTCTGTGACGGAACCGGACGATGACTTTCAGAAGAGAAGTAAAACAGTGGGAACAGCAATGGAACACCTCGAAGTAAAAAGAATTCTCTTCATTTAATAAATGGGAAATTCCTTAGGGATCTTTTAAAAAGTTATCTTAGAATACGAAGCTGTGTCTAATTGTTCGATATCTAGTATTTCAATCTCTGTACTTATAAATTTTCAACAAGTTTTAATAATTTCTTTCTTAAATAAAACATAGCTTAAATAAAGCCATAATATTAAAGTTGTTTTTAATCGAAATGCGTTTTTTTTTTCAGTTGAAAATCGTAGACATTGATAATCGAGTCGTTCCTTGTGGAGAGACCGGTGAAGTCTGGGTACGAGGCTACAACGTGATGTTGGGCTACTGGGAGGAAATAGAGAAAACAAGAGAAGTTATAACTTCGGATGGATGGTATAAAACAGGGTAATATTATTTCACAATATTAAAATAATAATAAAAAATCCTTAAAAATATATTTAATTATAGAAAATATAGTTTTTAGTTGAAAGAATTTTGTAGTTTTGTAACAAAACTTAATTCTTAGCTTTTAAAAAAATAGTATATATAAAACTTTTGTTACTGAGAAGATTACAAACATCTTCACGAAGGACAACAAAATGTTTCGTTTTTTTACTTCAATTTCTGAGATTTCTAAATCGAATTTCAAAATTAGAAAATTTTTTATAAATTAAACAATTAATTAGATTATGATTTTATTTTATTTTATTTTATTACGGAATCTTTAAATATTTATTTTCTTTTACTGAAAATCAAGATAGAAAAAAATAATTACTGTACATCCTCTATTAATATGTGATATTTTTCATTATATTAAAATAAAATTTGTTTAGACCGACAAACTAAACTAGAATAAAAACATTTATATACAATTAAAACAACCGGTTTCGCTTCGTGACGAAGCTTTCTCAAGTGAATGCAACGGACTACAGCATGGAGTATATAATAGCTAGAAGCTACCAATGAAATCGCTAATCATGTGGAGATGCTTCAACCAGTAGCTGAGCGTCGAATACAATGCACCCTATGAGGTGGTATGGGAACAAAAAGCTATCAGCGGAATGCTGTTGTTGTATATAGTGGGTTTTTTTTTTTAAAAAAAGTATATAAATAAATGAAATGATAATAATAATGAAGATTTTGTTATTTGTTGAAAGATTGTTAGTGGGATTATTGGCCATTTTTCAAGATCTCTTGCTGTTTTATTGAAACCATATTGATATGTGGAGAGTACGCATATACAATCATTATAACAATGATTGCCGGGGAGGATATGAATTGATTATTTATATTTTCTGAGAAAATGGTTGTATTCCTTTCATATAATCTTTGGTTTAGTAAAGTCAATAGAATGATGCGATTCGTGGACGTGCGAATCTGTGAGGAAATTAAAATTTTTGTTGCGGATCACTAATGCCTGCCACGCTTCTCGTTGGTTGTTAATTCGAGAGTCTCACCGATATAGTGACAAGGGGCATCTTTGCATTATATACACGACGCCTTTCAGATATTTATGCGTGGAGGATTGGTCTCTATTATTAATGAAATGTCCAAAACGATTGTTGGCATGAGATGTTAATACTATATTGTAGGACGAAGGCTTTTTGATAGGGCAGGAAATATAGTCGGGTGGTTTGGAATAGATACGAATTGCAATGATTTATTGGGACAGTGATTAGAGTCATTACAAATTTTTTTTTTTGAGTGTGTTAATAGTGTGCCTATTAATAAATGGAAGTGGATAGTCATTAGCTAATAATATATTGTGAAGCGAAACCGGTTGTTTTAATTGTATATAAATGTTTTTATTCTAGTTTAGTGTGTCGGACTAAGCAAATTTTATTTTAATTCATAAAGCACACGTAAAATATTTTTAAAACATTTTCATTATATTCTTAATTATATTCTACATCTTCTATTATATATATATATATATATATATATATATATATATATATATATATATAAATATTGTTATAAAAAGAAGATGAATATAATGAAAAAGACAGAAAAGTGTTTTTGGTTTTTTAACTAGAATTTTTGTATGATCTTTCAGAGATATCGCTCGAATGGATCAAAATGGCTACTTAACCATCGTCAGTAGAAAAAGTCATGTTATCATTCGAGGAGGAGAAAATGTGTATCCACAAGAAATAGAAGATTTCCTTCACACACATCCAGATATCGAAGAAAACCAAGTAAGCATTTGAGATTATTATTGTTGGCACTTGTAAGAAAATGGAGATGATGCCAATATTGGTCACTAGTTACTAAAGTAGACATAAAAATAGAAGGAATCGTGGGTTGTTGTATTCTCACAATACAATAGAATCGTGGGTTAAGATGACATCCATCTTAAAACATTGTAACTAATTCCTATATTTCTGCAAATCAATTTTTTTTTTTTTAATCTTAAAACTTTTTTTTTTAAACATTTCAATCAGTAAACGCTAAGAAAGCTATGTTGTCTTTTCTCTTGGATCTAACAGTTTATGAACTTTTATGTTTATAGATAATAGGAGTCCCAGATAAATATTATGGTGAAGAAATCTGTGTTTGGATCAAACTCAAAAAAGAAAGAACAATAACAGAAGAAAGCGTCAAAGAATTCTGCAAAGGACAGGTGATTTATATCCAGTTTTCATTCATAATACTTGGAACATAATTTCATTTAATAACGTTTGATAGACTTGGAAATCGCATGCGATTAATAACAGATAAACATCTGGAATAAGAACTTGTTATCATCGACTATTAAGAATTTTTTAATAATAATAATGATAATATTTATTTATAACAAAAGAATAATATATGTTAAGGTTTTATGATCCCTAACAAACGGATTCTGGATATTAATGGAATTATATTTTTTCACTTTAATAATTATAATATTTTTTATTTTATCTAGTAATTTATTAATCTTAAATAAGTAATTCAGAAGAATCTCTATCAACAGATATATTCCATATTTAAGCATGAAACTGAATTCATTTATGTAAACCTCTAAGTAAGACTTCTATTTTCATTAATTCAATAGCAAATTGCAATAAATAAAACATTTCTCTAATTTATTATTATTATTTTTCTTTTATTATCATAGCTCAGTACAGTGCCATTAGGAAACTGTTTTTATCAACGGGTTCAGACAATTACATAGATTTATTTATGTTTTTTTTTGCTTACAATGTACATTTGAGTAATATCTAACTTACAATTCTCCAAGAAAAAACAAAAAGAAAAAAAGAAACCAAATAATTGAGTATAGATAATTTAAATAAACAAATACACTCACTTCCAAAAGCTAAGCACGAAGCAGTATAATGCGAAAAAATGGACAAGTACCGCTTTGATTGACATGAAATGCTGCAAGTAAGTAGCTCCATGTTTATTCATGAAACAAAACAAAGAATTACATATAGAGATAAACAATATTGAATTTTCATAAATTATAAGATGACGTCCTATTTGCGGCATTAACAAAATGATGTTTAAATTCAAAACAAATAATAAAAACCGACATTAATAGGGTATGTGAGCACCCCTCACCTGCATACAAAGTTTACAGCGTGTGATCATGCTTGTTACGAGGTGATCAACCACCGCAGAGTCCAATAATCACCATTCTTCCCGTAGGACAGCTCTGAGAGTGGCTGGAGATGGGAAACATCGACATACAGCACGGCCGAGGGCATCCCAAAGATTTTCAATTGGATTAAGGTCCGGCGAGTAAGCCGGCCACTCCATACGCGCAATCCCCTTACTCTCCAGAAAGTCGTCAACGATGGCAGCTCTATGGGGATGCGCATTATCGTCCATTAAAACGAAAGAAGGACCAACTGCTTCACAATGTATAGCGTATAGTTTCACAATGGGGTCTAGGACTTCATCTCGATACCGTACAGCCGTCACAGAACCTCGCCTGTAGATGTGCAGGTCGGTGCGATAGCCCAATGAAATCCCTGCCCAGACCATGATGCTTCCATCGCGGAATGCGTGATGTTCGGTGATGTTCTGGGCCGATTGCATGTGCCTTGTTCCCTCCAGACCCTTACACGCTTATCATCGGGTTGTAGGGCAAATGTGGACTCATCTGTGAACATAACGTTACCCCAATCAGACATAGTCCAATTCACATGCTGGCGGCACCACTGTAATCGTGCCCCTCTGGATTGGACGGATAAAGGAACACAAACTCATGGTACCCGGGCGTACAGACCATTCATGTGTAGCCTTCGACGAACAGTAGTGGCAGATATCGTCTTTAGCATCATAGTTCGGGGAATATTAAGAAAGATATCGTCTTACCAATGGCCGCTGCAACCATAAATGTTACACGTGTGGAGGTAGATCTTCGATTCCGCTTGGCTACAACAGCAATATATCGATCTTCCGCGGGGGTCGTAACCCTTGGACGACCGGCTTCAGGTCTTCGGACAACTGTTTGGCTGGTTTGGAATTGTTTCCATAATCGTGAAATGACGGAATGATGAACGCCGAAACGAGCAACATCTGTTATAGACTGTCCTGCTTCAATGCGTCCGACAGCCCGCCAGCGCTCAGAATCTTCCAGTCGTCTTCTGGAAGCCATAGAAACACGTCTAGCTTGAAAACAAATCGTACGAATGTTCTAAACACCTTTCATCAGCACTTACATGCAACTCCTGTAACCCTTCACAATGCCGGCTTCTTATATGACTGCCTGTTTTGCATATTTCTCGACGCGAAACCGCGATTGGCTGTTACCTATATAAGTTGCATACTTCCTTCTACCTTTGCAGCAAATTTCAGCTTCTTTAATTCAGATCTCTTTCGGAAATTAACATTTTTCCTCTCCGTGCTTAACTTTTGGAAGTGAGTGTATATGATGACTTATTAATACTAAGTTATTCTACGAAACAATTTAACATGCTTAAACATTTTAATACTTGTTATATTGGGTTTACATAATAATACAAATGAAAACACATTAGCCTTTTATTTTCTTCATTTTGAAATTTATATTCTTATAAAAAAAAGCAAAAAGAAATCATTAAGATATTTCTTTTTTTTTACTTCTTTTGATTTTTTTTAAAAATATATTCAATTAGCCATTTTTTAAGGGTTTTTTTTTTTTAACAAAAAGATATTTTTAGCGACCCATTTGGGAGCTATTGTGATAGCGACCAAAATCGGTAGCTATTGCGTTTGTCCTGTCCGTCCGTCCGTATTTGTCCTCCCCTAACAACTCTCGAAAGGAAAGCCGGATCGGCAAACGGACTTTACCATCGTGTTCAGAGGTCCAAACACCGTAGGAATGGGGTATGTTCAGCTCCCCCCCCCAAGCTTAGGAATAGGGTATTTTTAGGGACTAAGC
>JAFIDM010006943.1:69032431-69103565 GCA_023159025.1 Thereuonema tuberculata
TTATTATACAAAAAACATAATAAGCAAAACTTTTAAAATATGTACAGAAAAGCAGAAACCTTTCTGCAGAGCAAGAGCCTGCCACTCATCCACAAATTCCGAGAAGGTCTATAGGATTATGATGCACAATAAACCTGTCAGTAATTTTCGACCTTCGCACTGTAGGGCCTATTGTATTCTCTCTATTGTTGGCTTGGATTAAAATTGAGTTTTTTGAGACTCGTATTAAAAAACAAATTTCGCGGCTCTCGCGGATAATCGGGGCTCTACTGTATATAAAATGCATTTTTTTTAAGGTTTTAAACAAACATGAAATTGCCGAATTATCAAACTTATCAATTATTTTTTATATTCGAATGTACATGACAATAAAATCATAAAATTTAAGTATTTGCAACTTTTCTTAGACATGACGATTTTTTTATTTAAATCATGATAAAATTATGATCGTGTGATTCTTACATAAGTGATATATGTATGTGTGTGTGTGTGTGTGTGTGTGTGTGTACGCGTCTCTCCACCAACCATTATATTTAAAATCTTTGTGCTTTTATCTAGATCTGATTAAATTTTGATGTACACTGTCCGGCCACTTTACACCCCTGCTGTGCTCACTAATGCTGTGTCTCACAACAACTCTTCAAGCCGGTGGGGGCAGTGTCATGGGGTGGGGGATGTTTTCCTGACGCACATTGGGTCCATTGATACCTCTGGAGGCACCTCATCGTAGCTGACTCAAGCAACATCGTAGCTGACCAAGTGCAACCGTATATGTTAAAAGATTATCCTCATGCAGATGGCTACTTCCAACAGGATAATGCGCCGTTGCACAAAGCCCGCATCACTGTGGGATGGTTTGAGGAACATGACGAAGGCTGCAGTGGCGCGCTCAGTCCCCGGATCTCAGCCCGAATGAAAATTTGTGGGATGAGCTGGAACGGGCTATTCGCTCCAGGCCTACACTTCCATCAAATCTTCAGGAATTGCGTGACATACATGTCTGCATGGTACACAATACCTCAACAACGTTTTCAGCATCTTGTGGAATCCATGCCTCGACGAATTCAGGCTGTTTTGAGGGCTAAAAGAGGCCCAAGAAGCTACTGGGTAGGTGTAAAGTAGCCGTATAGTGTATTTTTTGGGCCACTTTTCATAAAGGCCACTGAAACGTCAATAATTTAAAGAAAATACATTGATCAACATCAAACTTTACCTTCAGTTAATTTATATTGAAATTGTTAAATGTTACTCTCATTAGATGTTGGTATTTGAAGCCAATCTTTAAAGGTCATTTCACAACATAGACCAAATACTGTGTGTGGCGTATTTAACTCAGAGAATATACAGTAAACTTATCATTTTGACTTTAGTAATATTACACATTAGTTTAGATTTAAATACATAATACTTACTTTGAGGATCCAAAATACTATTTCTTAACCAGATTTAAGAAAAATATAACAAAATCATAAAAAAAATTGTGTTGTTTTTAAACTAGTTTCCTTCTGTTGTCGTGGATGGATCAGTTCGACGGTTTTCTTGAAGTTTGCCAATAAATCAGTGTCTGCTGTTTGTATGGAGCTGCCGTTTCGTTCTGTTTTAGAGAAGGCTTTCGCACCTTCAAATCCACTTGAAGGGTTCCGATCGGATTTCTTAAGCCCTGTGTAAAGCTGATATTCCTTCATTTGCGAGTATTTTTTATCGTTTTGTTTTATCAAATTATCATTTTCAGTAATATTACTCTTTTCACTTTCATATCTTAAGTCAAAGGTCCATATTATCTTTCCACTCATCACCTTTCTTGATAATCCCGACATTAAGTTAATATTCAAGGCGTCCTGTGCTGATGAGACTTACAAATACTTTTACATGCTTTTTAATTTGATACAGCTTCATTTTTGATCTTTGTTTAACTGATGATCGATTCGAAGACTCTTCGCCATAATAACGAGCTTTATTAATTACAATTGATTTTGCATAAACATTAATCACTCCCTTCTATTGTGTTTAATACACACATTCTATTTTTTTTTATTATTCTTGATCTTCTTCATGTTATCTTTATAATTCTTCGGATGCTCACATTCTGTTTCCAGATTCTATCTTCCTTAGATCTTCCGTGGTCTTATGAACCCAGATCAATTATGGGAATCTGATATTTTTGGAAGTTTGCTGGGATTTCACTGTGTCTTCGTCTTCCACCTTCACTTTCACACAGTTTCACACTGTCCGTATGTTTGGAGATTGGGTTCTGCTCCTCCCTCTTATGTCGGAGATGTTGATTTCCGATTGTATGATCTTCCATCGGTGTGCATGATTAATTAACCTGCTAAATTATAATGTGTTTGTGTAACGATTAAGAAGAAATATCCTTTCATCGTGTCTATTGTAGGCTTGTTTTGGGAAGGGGTGTTTGGTTGTCTTATCTTACAAATACATACTTTTTTTTGTGTGAGTGAATTGCATTGATAACTTTTGCACAATATAGTTTGTAATGTGAAACAGGTTCGATAGTTTCTTCATTCTTTAGATCCATTCGTTGAGTTCTTCTTTTCTTTTCTTTCTATGACAACTATTCTGTCTTCCTTTCTTGTTTCTGTTTATTCTTTTTTATCATCTCTCATTACATTCTTCTGACATTAATTTCTTCCGTATTTAATATTAAAACTAATGTTTAGTGACTGTATTATTCATTCCTTTCATAAAGATTTTTATATTTTGTTTGTAAGTTTGATATTTTCTTATTAATTTATTTTCCTAAATTCAATTTTATCATGAATTAACATCAGTTTCTTCCTCAATTAACAATTATTTCCGGTTTTGATTAAATATAGAATTCTTCCATCATTGTTCCATTTTTTCCTTCGATATTTTAACTCTTGATGTTAAAGATCATTAAAAATGTAAAGTTAATTAAGAGTTCAGAATCCAAAGTTGTTCAAACAATCAGAAAGCTCCATTTCTCAAGAATTTTATTTTTGTTTTAAATTCTAAACAATTTTTTTATTACTTTGTCTAATTTCTTTCCTAAATATTGTCATTGCTTTCTTGAAAGATTCAATGGTCGTAACTGATGGAAAACAGAAACAAGAAAGGAAGACAGAATAGTATCATAGAAAGAAAAGAAAAGAAGAACTCAACGTACCTTTGTTGGTACGTGTTTGGCATTTATTGTTTCCATCGTGTTTTTATTTATTTATTTATTTATTTATTTATGTAGAAATTCAGTGTTGAGAATTTCTGAGTTGGAAATTTATAACCCTAAATTCTTGTGATGGCAAATTTAATTTGCTCTTGATGGCTGTAATTGAATAAGCGTGGAAGGTTATCTTTTTTACATGTTTGGCAACGCCAAGAAGTAATTCTTAATGCTCGCAGAAATAGAACAATCACGAGCTGAGTTAATTGTTCTCTCGCGACACATGGGATGATCTCGAAGAGAGATGGTATTGTTAGAATGTGTCGACGGCAGTCTGCTTCGATCCTCCGTCCGGATAAGTTGTGGGAGAAAATCACTGCCGTGTAGGGCAGGCAGTGAAGTCTGCTTCGATCCTCCGTCCGGATAAGTTATGGGGGAAAATCACTGCCGTGTACGGAAGGCAGTGAAGTCTGCTTCGTTCCTTTCACCCTGACAAGACGTGAAGGAAAATCGCTGTCGAGTCTCTGGCAGTGAGTGAATTTGGTTATACTCTTCCCGAAGAGATGAAGAGGTATTTTACTGTTCTGTAAAGATTCTCACAAAGGACATAGGAGTGAGAAAGTCTCATATTCTCACTAGAGAAGAGAATGCCCGGAAGAATTTAGACGATTCTGAAATTCGCTAAGACGAAAGCGAGGTAGCTGTAATATTTCCAATCGCCGGGAAATTTTGGCGGATACCAAAATAGAGAGCCCGATAAATATAGACGGTTTCTAGGATAGGCGTTCGATTGAAGAAATAGGATCGTGTATCATCTCAACGAAGATATAATTTTGTCAACCGACAAATTGAAGCCATACGGACGTAAATGGTTGGAGACGATTCCTGTTGGTGTCTAAACGAAATACGAAAGGAGTAACCTTTCCGATACAGAAGCAAGAAACCGGATGCGATTGATTGGACCGAAGACGGAAGATTTATTCGCCCGTAAAACGCAGCCAAGCCCGGGAACTTCTATGATGATGAATGTATAGGATCTATAAGGATGAAAAACCTAAACTAAACGAATGCTAAACGGAGAGTGAACAACTGCTGATTTAATGAAATAGATCCATGTGGAATTTATCTGATAACGTGAGAGAAACGACCGCCGGAAAAATAACCCTAATGACGAGACTAGTCTTCAACGCGACGGACTTAGAAGACGCGCCGGCAACGGATATACAGTGAAGAGAAAAGGAATGGATTTATCCAGAAGCGTACATCTAGTAAATTCGTCAATCTACTGTAAGTAAAGTATCATTGAAATTTCTCTCAAATTGATAGGAGCCTTAGAAGCCAGATAGGATAGATAAATTAGTTCAGACGAAAGTTAGGATCTTAAGGATTCGAAGAATTCAAATTTAAGAAAAAAAAGTAAAAGTTGTTTAAAAATATCTTTAGCATTAAATAAGTAGAAAAAATAATATTCTACTTCAAGTAAGTAGATCATCATAGGAGAAGAGACAAACAGATTTAACTGACAGTAACTTTAGTAATAGCAGCATTAAGAAGCCTTCATAGAACGAGCTTAGAGATATATGTATAATTAGCTGCATGAAGTAACTCTAGAAATAGGAGTGATAAGAGATTTTAGTAAAGGGAATCTTAAGATAGGTTCTATATGAGAACCGAATAAATGCTTTAATAAACGAGGCCCAGATTTAGCTTTAGAAATAGAAGTTTAAAGAAATAAGATTACCCTAAGAAGCAAGGCCTTAAAAGAGAAGCAAGTTAGCCCTTTTAAGAAGATTGTAATTATTGAACGAATAAGGACATTTGAGTTTAGAAGAATCCGAGTTTAGAAGACTGGATCAATATTAAACTTAAAAAACCACTTGTAATATATGTTATTATTTTATTAAATGTGTTTTCCGATTTCTTGTTCAAGTATCATTTAGTTAAGTTATGTTGAGCACTAAATTTTACCCTGCTGGTTAACAGACTTCAAGAAATATAATTATTATCTTTACAATTTATTTATTTATTTATTTATTTATTTATTTATTTATATTTTTTTTATTTCCAACTTCAGAAGAGTAACAACAAGTTCAAAGAAGTTAAAGTCATAGGATTAACTTGAATCCTATTAAACTGTTACTTAAGAAGGGATTAAAACTGATTGTTTCAAATAATGAAGGAACAGAGGCCAATTGATCCCAATGCTTTTCTGTGGGAATTTTGGTCTCATTTGAAAAAGATTTCAAATATAAAAGTTACATCATCTTTAGTCCATAAAGTTTCAAGAAGACCCATCCAATCACAAACACACAGTGAATGATCTGATAAGCCACAATCTAGGAAAGTAGGCTAAAAATAACAGCAGTAACTTACAATTAAAAAACATATCCATTTATTCAGACGTTTCATGTCAGTCTAAATCTTCAACAGATAAAGGCCCAAAACTTACGGATAATTGTAGAAACGTTTTTCATTGTCAATATAATTTATTTTTTTTTGGTTTCCGTCCATTCGGTTTTTAAATTATTAGCAAACAAACTAACGAGCTTCCTATTGGATAAAGAAACAAAGATTTAAAATCATTTGTATTATTTTCATCATTAGAAAAGAATTAGATTTAAAAAAATGATTCTAGTTCTTCACTTCGTTCTTATTCTCTTAATGTTGGATACAAAAATAAAACACGTTACTATACACTGAGGCTCGGTTATAACGCGGTTGTTTATATCGCGAATTCAGATATAATGCGATTTGGTCTTGGACCCCTTCTATTTTCGAAAAGGTGTATAATTATAAAATTGCAAAATTTACCGTTTTTTCGCCTAAAATCAAATGAAAGATGCAAATTAATATGCTTGTTTCATTATTATTTACAGTAATTGAGACTCTATACCCACCCTAATGTCACGAAAATGCGTCAAATACAATATATTTTTTAAAAAATACCAGAATCGCGGACTTTTTCGTTTAACCAAAATGAATATCGGGATCTTGCGAATGACATCCAGTAAAGAGGCCCATGTAATCTGATAGGCGTATGAATACCTAGATTTGATCCATGTGACTCGTCGTTTATATAAGATGGCGACGCCAAATCGATTTTGGCTAATACACCATCAAAGTGTTGAAAAGATAACGATTTATGTATTTATAAATATAAAATTCTCTCACATAGCTCTGATTGATGTAATTAATCGCGAAATGACCATTTTAAATCGATTTGGAATCGTGTTTGCGATAATAGGGTGCGACGTATGACATTTGACGTCGGGAAGTAATGAGAGTTCGGTTATATCGCGGTTATATCGCGATCTTCGAGATCTTGGATCCCAAAGGTCGCGTTATAACCGAGCTTTGGTGTATTTGATTGATTATTATTGATTGATTTGAAATTTTTTATTTGTTTTTCGTATTTATGTTAAATGGGTAATTCCATGTCAAATCAACACACTGAATCAGACTTGATATCTCAGATTGTAATGATTTTTGGTATGCAGCAATATACCATAGATTTATGAAAAAATACCCAATTTCAGTTGTGTACTACAATTACTTTTGAAGTTATTAATTTTTATCAAAAAATTACACGTTTTGGCACCTTTAGTTGCCTGTAGGCTAGCAACCAGTGATGATACAAACCTGGGAGTGGTCTCATTTTAAAGCTGTTGAATGGGGCTTTAATATGATATGCCACAAGATAGGGTTACCAAAAACAAAATTTTTGAAAATTTTAAGTTAAATTTTAAAATTTGAATTTCTTAAAAAGTGGCAATTTTAAAAATTTCAAAAAATTATGAAAATTAGTTTGTAATGTCTAGATACATATAGCAAAATTCTATCATGGGATCTCAATGGGATCTGGAGATGCAGGGCTTCAGAAATACACATGTTTTGTGAATAATCTACCTAATCTAGTAAATTTTATTTTTAAGCTACTAATTTTGCTATGCAGTGTGTAGGACATTATAAAATGCATGATATGCAATGATTACCTTATAGTATCATGTTTAGAAATCCTTTTTTTAAAATAAAATTGAAGCTGATTGGCCTGCAAGTATGAATGCAGAGGGGAATCCCCTTTTTATCAGGGAAATCCCCTTTCACAAGGTGGAAGCTGATTGGTCAAGCAGACAAGACCATTCATTTATAGCCTAGTGTAGCATTAGTTGCTTGTACGAAGTTCATTTCTTGACCAGTTCCTATGATGATGATAAATTATTAATTTTGTACCTTTAGAACACAAACCATTCTTGGCCACTGGACTTCTTCTTGTTAATTTCTCACCATTTCTCACCTGCATGATGGATACCACTGACAAGATAGTAAAAATGGATTGTTTTAACTCTTTCAGTAAGCCTAATCACTCCCATGCAGGAAAAAGTTTGAGACGTGTGACTTCATGGATGTGTGACTTGATTCCAGGAACACCTGAATTATCTAAAGTCTGTGGCAGTTGTAGGAAACATCTGACAAAGCTGAGAGATGAAAAATACAGAGAAATTTTACCTGGAACTAGCTATATACATGAAGAAAGTCAGTCTTATAGACCAACTGAAATTGAAGAAGCATCCATTTTCAACAACAATTTTCGCAGAGCACTATTATTTTTTTTAAGCATTCTTAACATCACGAAACTGAGTAGGTTTATCCTATATAAGGTCACGATTTAATATAGCATTTTTCATGCTGCTAAAAAAAAGTAATGCAATTTTGTTTTCTTTCTCAATGTTGTATTTATGAAACATTGAGTAAAAGCCGGAAGATCTCAGCCAAATGATGTGATACTGTAAGTATGTGTTCCCGCAATTTAGTCATAAAATTATTCAAATTCCAAAATCAACCGAAAATGGATTTTTTTTTGTTTGAGTAATTGTCATAAAGAAATGAATAAAAAGGGAAATCCTCTCTGCATTCATACTTGTAAGTCAAACAGCTTCCACCTTGTGAAAGGAGATTTCCCTGATAAAAAGGGGATTCCCCTCTACATTCATACTTGCAGGCCAATCAGCTTCAATTTTATTTTAAAAAAGGATTTCTAAACAAGAAAACTAAAGGGGGGGGGGGAGCGAGCGATATCTTCCAAAATTGTGTTGATTTGACATGGAATGACCCAAATTCTAAAACGAAGTCGTACGACAGGAATTCTTTGATCTTGGCTGCAGCTCTACTCGCCAATTAAACTGTTGTTTGTGGAACGATGTCTTCTTATTTTTATAGTTCTTTTTCTTCTCGAAATTGATTACCTCGATAACTGAAATGAAGGTTAACCTTTTTAACGAAAGTTTTTGATTTTTTCATCAGTTAGTTCCTGAACTAATAGAGAGTCTAGGCCTAGCGAATTTGTTTATTACAGTTTCTGCCAATAGATGGCACTAGCGTTACAAGAACTAGAAACATGTATTAAATTGTATGATGCGTAGTAAATAGCGACATCAAATTAGAAGAACTTTTAGACAAGGTCTAGAAAATTAATTTTATAGTTTTCCAATAATTTGAGTTACAATTTAAATGAATTTTAATTCATTACGATAAGCTAAAAAAAAAAAAAATTGCTAATAGAGATTTCAGTCAATAGATGGAGCTGCTTGTTATTAAGAAATTGGCGTAATATCGCGAAATAAAACAGGCTTATTATATTTTGATTTTATTCTTAAGTAAAGCCTTATTCTCTAAAACAATAACGAGAAATAAGAAAAAAATTCATTTCATCTGTAACTGCTAATCAAATATATTCTCAATGATAATACATATAATATCAATGAAACAGCTTCTCTTTTATTTTTATTTATTTTATTTTAAAAAACAAAAAAACAAAAAAAAAGCTGTAAAAAAAAAAAAAAATTAAAAAAAAATAATTTTTGTTGTTGGGAAATGGTGTAAATGGTGGATGGTTTGCGGATTGTTCACCATAAAAGTTCAGAAGATGGGAGCCGTCAATATTCATGATTTCCCTGTTTTTGACCGAAGAAATTAGGTAAGACGGGATTTCCTCGTTGACTTCAAAGGGTTGATTCTGCACAGATGAAAAGCTTGGTTAGTTATTTTGTTTTCTATTGTATTGATTTACTATATTTAACCCGAGGACCATACGCGTTTCTGAAATTTTCTTCGCATTCGGTCTTCAAAGTCATTTTAGCCAAATTTCTGGCGAGTTGATTTAAAAATTCTCCAACATAAGTTTTATTTCTTTTTTCCTGGACCTGTTAAAAAAAAAAAAAAAATGCACTTCAAAATGCGTATGGTTCCAACTCTATTCATTTATGAATAGTTTTAGACAAAATAGTTCGATCTCATTGGAAGTTATTTTCTAAAGTTCAAGTGAATAAACAGAAAGTAAAAAAAAAGAAAAAAAAACCCACTAAGATCTTAAAAATGAGCATTAAATTTTAACAAATCGTTAGGTCGGATATTTTTTATTGGAGTCAAATTCTTTAATTTATTGTTGAAAAGAATCTTTTACTTACTTACATTTGCAAGAAGTTATCGAAATCAAAATGAAAGAGATTGACTGTGTTTTATTCAGTTTCTCAATCTGGGACTATATGATTGACAATGAATCCTTAACTGCGTCAATAGTAAGCCCTCTATTTTGATTTTAAAGGTACACTTTTTATAAATGAGAGCCATAGCAGAATCCATCTTTGAATAATCTGAGTTGGGAACAGCCGGATTCTAATTTTGTAAATGATCAACAACTGTCATCCACTAATTATAAATATGAAAATACCTTTTCATTATTACATTGAAATGTTTTTATTGCAATTTTACACATTGCAAATGTAGAAGAAACTTGGATGTAACCCGGTAACCGTATCATCTAGGTAACTTTTTTTAAACTCCAATTTTACAATTGAAAGCTTAAAAATGATTTTTATTTATAATCGTTTAATTGTAACGTCACACGTGACATAACGTCATCGCTCAACACAAGCGGTTGCAAAGTTTGTTGCTAAGATTTTTGAATATAAGAGGAGCTTGTTGACCGATTTTTCTTTGAGAAGAAAGTCAACAAAAGAAGAAAAAAAAGAATATGCTTTTTATTTTTTAAGAAGTTCACTAAATGTTTTTCTTTATTTTATTTTTTTCAGAAATTGAGGAAGAAAATCAATACGCTGTGTTCTTGTATATTTTTCTGCTACGATGTAAATGATCCACGTTAGCAATAAAAACCATTGATTTGTGGACTGAAATGGTTTATTTCAATAATGAATGATTTTTTTTATAATTGAACTCATGTCATCTCCAATAGCAGTCGTATCTAGAGTAGACTGAGTAAATTTCTGTTGGCCAATATATTCATTGTCCAAAATATACTAATTTAATGAATCTATTGCTATGAATATTTTGCTATGAAAGATACATTTGAAGCTCACTTTTTTTTTTTGGTATTCCGCATTTCAGAATGCGTTAGCCGATATTTGAAGCGAATCTAATTTAAAATAAACATTGCTGTTTAGTTTAGATTATTACGTAATATTAGTTACAAGGAAGATTTGTTTTTACAATTTTTAATATAAATCGGAAAATTTGTGTGAGAATGTGTGTTAGTGAACAAAGGATTCCGTCAATTTTTTTCCATTACGCATGCTCTGTAGTAGACTTCCGGTCATTGAGTGCAGATGGAAGAGAATAAAGAAAAAAGTCAATTCACAGTTTTGCAGTAAACACTAAAACGAAGCGAACCAGAACAATTTGTACCATTTGGGCGACCCTGGGTAAATGAGTCGAGAATATTCCTTCTCAATCGATTCAGTAGAAATAGATCCCAATTCTGTCTTATTATAACTATTTTCCTGATAAGGACTTAGATAGGAAGTAGGATTTTTTTTCGCAAGCCTCCAGGCCATGGAGAGTCTAATGAAAACAATTCCTGTTCATTTATATATTATGTAATACCGCCCCAAAGAGTATTTTTTTTTAAATGCATTTTTAAAAATTAAAAATTTTATTAATTTTGAATAGTGAATAGAAGAACAGCGTAAATTTTATTTCAAGCAACGCCATCTTTTAATTAATTTTTGATACTAATTTAGTTATTTAAATTTCAAAAATAAAGATATTAGATTACAATTAAAATAAATGAGATTTTTTTAATGAAACAGTGTCGACACTAGAAATAATTATTTATTTTTGATGTATTATTACTTTCTGTACAACTAATCAACTTTTTTTTTCTTTTCCATCTAAAATTCATTCCTAATTGGCTTATTTATAAAAATAACAAAAGAACTTCCTTTAGAATGGATTATTTAAAACAAGAATAATAATTTTGATCGAAGTACATTCGATTCAAAACCGAAATCCATTGCGATCTGTTTAACTGTTTGCCCTCGACGCGATTATGAAAAGCTACAATGGTTTGTTTGTTTTGCACCAGAATGACATCACAACAGTGATAAAAGTCCCTTAAAGTTTTCACATTTCTGATGACCAGAATTTAAGCAGGAAATGGATTGAATTGATACGTAAATTTTCATGAATGTTCCCCCTCGAAGGAACATCACTTTCAACTATCGGTTTAAGATAAGGTCGAATATCTGTCTCTTTTAGTTATCTGTTCAAAAATTCTCAAAATAGATTAAAAATAATGAGGTTTCAAAATGAGCAGTTTTTTTTTTTTCATGTATAGTGGAAACTAAAATTAAATCTTTCTTTTAATAAGTAAAATTAATTAAGAGATAGAGAAATAAGCTTAAGGAAAGGGGATTTTTTTCCAACATGCATCAATCAAAACTAAAAGTTTTGGGACATTTTATGAAATCCTATTGGGTAACAGGTATTTTTCTGTTCTTGTTTGTTTCTGTGGGAATTTACATCTGGGAACGGATATGGTTCTTCTTTGTTTCATGCCTTTCTGAGCTTGTCATTGAAGTGGTAAGTCTGGCTGAAGAATCATAATAATGATGAAACGGTCGTCTCAGACTCCACTTCGTTCACAAGCTCTAGCCATGAAATTTGTTTTTTTTTTTTTCTTTGATGCCTGTTGGGGAAAAAAAAATCATTTCCGTATTAATTAAGAGATATTTAATAACTATTCATTCATGTGCTATTACATGCTCTTTTATTGATAACTAGCCTAAAGTATCCGGCGTTGCTCGGGAAGGGGGTGAGTGAGTGGGGAGTCTTGGTTTTCTGGTAGCCTATATTTTCCGCCGGTAAAATAATTTAATACAAATCTGTTTAAGTGCTTAGCAGTTATTGCCATTATAATTTATCAAGGGATGAAATTAGGGGAGGAGGCGTTGTGATCAGGTTGCAAGGTAGTAGATCATTTCGAAATATTCCCAGTTCGCACAAAAACCACGTGATAGGTGCAAAGTAATGTTATATTAGTAATATCGAGATCGGCGAATATATGAATTCCCACCCCTTTCTCCCCTTCTCATCACATCAAATCATCCCCAGTTGGTAAAGAATCCCGTGATCAGTATAAATTAATGTTATATTCTTATTGTGAAACCCTGAACTATCGTTAAACTATCGTTCCCCATCCCCTCTTGCATGCGGAAGAGATTTGTGCACAAAAATATTTTAGTTCTAGGTTTTGCCACAAGCTTACTATGTGGCGCCATTATGCCCACCAATAGTTTAGTTTCAATTGTCGCCACCAGGTGCTTATGGGGTGCTATTTCAGGGATTTCACCCCTTTTCATGGTGAGAGGGTGGTCTGTCGAGGTTCCAAGGTAACCTACATTTTCCGCAGGGTAATAAAGATTAACTATGCAAACTTTAGATATAGATATCCAAACCTATAAAAGGTAAAACGCTCTGACTGACTCACTCATTCATCAACGCATAGCCAAAACCGCTGAACCTAGGAACTGAAATTTTAGGGGTGTGTTTCCATTATGACGTAGGTTCTCACTAAGAAAGGAGTTTTAAAAATACCACCCTTAAGGGATGTAAACTGGGATGTGAAGTTTCTTGAAGGTTTTGCATATCACGAAAACGTTTTGAGCTTCAAACACGAAATTTGACATCAGTGTTCTTTGTCAAAATCAAAAAGGTCCGTATTCGACGCGTCTTTCATTGGCGTCCTACGGGATGGAAACGGGGTGGGGGAGGGTGCCCGAACTTTCTTAAAGCGTGACATATGCATCTGGAGGCGACAATTGGAACTACAAAAACATTGTTGATCAACAATTGGAACTAAAATATTGTACAGTGGAACCCCGCCATTCGTCCGCCTCGCTATTCGAACAACTCGTTATTCGTTCAACTTTTTCAAGTAAAATCGAACTCGCCATTCGTACACTTGATCGCGATTCGGACAGCGGGACCTTGTTACTGGCCACGCCACACGGTCGCTTCAGTTCAGTCTCGTGCTAGCTTCCGTACGCTACGCATCATCCACGCTAACTTCATGAAACTTTGTGCTATTTTATGTTGTTTTTTTGTTATTTTTATTAAAAATAGTGCAGCCACGGGTCCAAAAAAGATTACTGATTCAACCAAGCCTAAAAGGAAAGCAGTGAGAACGACAATTGAATTGAAAAAAGAACTCGTTGCGAAGTTTGAAAGTGGAACTCGTGTCTCTGACCTGGCAACTCAGTATGGTATGGCGAAATCAACCATATCGTCTATACTGAATCCGGTCTTTAAATCCGGGCCTGTAAGAGAGGCCTATATATTTATTGTTTTCATAGTTTTTATGTATTTTACGCTTAAAATATTATTACAAAGGTTTAAATAAGCAATCATCTCTGGGTTCTGGAACGGATTAATCCAATTTACATTATATCTTATGTGAAAATATGATTCGCCATTCGAACTGCCTCCTGGAACGGATTGTGTATGAATAGCGGGGTTCCACTGTATTACAGTGACTACAGAGTCTCTAGTCTCTAGTCACTGTACACTGTATTGCATAATAGTGCCACAGATTAACCTAGTGGCGACAATTGGAACTAAAATATTGTTGTACATAATAACGCTACAATTTAACCTGGAGGCAAAAACTAAAACTATGGGGTGTAAATGGGGGGTCGGTGAGGGATGGCAAACATATGGGATACTTCTACCAGGTTTTCGGAATAATATAAATTTGTAATGATCACATGATTGTTTAAGAACTGGGAAAGGTTTAAAGTCGTAGGGGTGTGGGAAGGGGAGAAAGGGTTGGGAGGTCTTATATTCTCCGATCTCGATATTAATTTCATATCTAGGGATCTCGAGTTACAAAATACGAATAATATTACTTTGTACCTATCACTTTATTTTTTTTACCAACTGGTAAGTTTCGAAGTGATCTCACAATTTCAATTTCTTTCTCATCCATATCCGTAAGAAGAACGAATATTTCGCTAATCTTTAATAAATTAAATTAAATATCACAATTGACGTCAGATATAGAATGGAAAGTAGAATATTTTTACAAACTTAATAAAATTAATAGCATAATAATAACATTTTCTTTCTTATATAAAAATTAAAAATAAATCACTGTTCTGAAATCACTATTCCTTTAACTTTTATCATAATTTCTTGAAAACAACCGTAGTTCTAACTATTACGATGTTCCTTTTATAATTTCCATTATAATAATATACTTGGAAAACTATTACTTGTTTTCCTTTATTAAGTCCCAATTGTTGACTCCGAGAAGATTTAGGACATTATTTTGATAATTAAAACCTGATGAAAATCGGCGTTTCTATTTAAAGCTTGAAAAAAAGACCTGTGAAAGGTTGCTAGGAAACGGTCGATTATTTATTTTCCCTGTCTATTAAGTCCATGAAACGCTTATCCTGAGCAGATTTAGAATATTAAGAAAATACACAAAACCTGAAGAAAACGGCGTCTCTACATAAAACTTTCGAACCAGCTGCCAGGGAAAGGGTCACTTATGTTCCTTTCTGCAGAAGAAGATGACTTGTAATGTTCATTGGTTGGATAGAGGAGATGTTAGAGCCTGAAACATAACAGCCTGAAAGTCCTTTTCACCATCGTCGGCGCTGCTTTAGTCTCATCATCAGATGTTTTCTTCAACTCTTTTCTTCTTCTGTAGCTGATTTCATAAATACATAAAACACACACACATTGCGTTCTCGAGAAGAACATTTTACACACAAAACATTAATATGAGCTTAAAGAAGCTCGAGACAACAAAACAATGTAAATCAATACGTAATAATTAGCTGTTCTTCGTGCGGATTACAAAAAAATAAAAACAGATGTCCTGATGTGTAGGAGGAAGAAATTGAAATTGTGAGATCACTTCAAACCTTTATCAGTTAGTAAAAAAAAATCAAATAAAAAATCACGTGATAGGTACAAAGTGATGTTATATTCATATTTTGAACTCGAAATCCCTAGATTCCTAGTATCGAGATAGGAGAATATAAGATTTCCCACCCCTTTCTGCCCTTCTCCACACCTCTATTACTTTAAAACCTTTCCCAGTTGGTTAAAAATCCCGTGATTAGTACAAATTAATCTTATTTTGCAACCCGAAAACCTTCAACAAATCCCCCCACCCCCGCTTACACCCCTTAGGGTTCGATATCGAAAATTCGATCGAACCGCATCTTTCCGAGTTCGACGAAGAACACTCGTGTCAGATTTTGTATTTCCCACTTCAAGCAGTTTCGGAGATGTTCCTACCCTTCAAGAAAGGTTGCCCCCCTCCCCCGGTTCCACCTATTAGGATCTGAATATTGAAAGTTTTATTAAATATTAGGCACGAAAATATTTTAGTTCCGATTATCGTCACCAGGAGCATATGTGGCGTTAATGTAAGGATTTCACCCTTTGGGGTGTGTCATTAAAATCCCGATAGCTTACTTTTCCAAGTTCAATTTAAGAAAGAATTTCAGGTTCCTGGCTACACGGGAAATAGAAGAATTAGATATAAGTCAGTGAGGGCTTTCGCATTTATATACGTCTATAGAGATAAGTGTGGATATGAATAATGGTTATTAAATTTAAACAATTAAATTAGTTTACGAAAATTTTGATAATTTGACAAAATAGAACTTTGATAATAATTTAAAATAATCCAAACATAAATCTGGTTTTGGATTAATTGCTCCAGGTAAATCAGCGTTGAAATTACTGATCAGTAGTAGATCAATGAAATATCTAAATTTACAAAACTTATTTGTTAAAAATTCAATAAATAAAAGCGAAAGAAGTAACATGTGTTTTAACACCACTTTACATGCTTACGTAATACGTTCGATCACGTGAATTTAGAACTTCAACATTGAAAATGAAATCAATTCAGTCTACTAAGAGACGCCATCTTGTATTGAAGTAGAAATCCGTAAAAATAAAAAAAAAAAATTACTTAGCATTGATTTTTCTTGCTCAGGTTCTCAAAAAAAAAAAAAACACACACCCACACACAAAAACAAAACAAAAAAGGAAATCACTGTGGTGATAAAACTGCTTCGAGATATAAACAGTACAATAATTATGCCTCCTTTCAAAGAATAACCATGATAAGCCATGTAACATGTTATTTATTCCTAAGTCCTAGCAACTAGTGTGTTGATAAAATGAAGTGTAGATAATGTCTTAAGCTCCTGTTAAAATAATGATAATGTACAGTAATACCTTGAGATATAGGCATAATCCGTTCCAGGACCGAGCTCGTAACTCGAGGTGCTCGTATCTCAAATCATTTTTTCCCTTAAGAAATAATAGAAAAAAAATTAATCCGTTATTCTTATCTTTCTTTCCTCCATCTTATTAATGTTTTAATTACAACCAACGGTCATTTACATTTTGTATTTTTATTTATTTATTTTTAATAGTATTTATGAATAGTTCTGTTGCTATCCTCATGTAATCTGTCTTTTCCAAGAAACCTTCGAAATATTTTCAATTTACGAAACCCATTCTTCTTGCTTTGAATGCTGTATTTCGTGTTGGCATCTCTCCAAATCTCGGGCAGTTCTCATTTCGATGAAAGGGCGAAAGGGGAGCAGGGCTCATTAAAAGCCAGGGAGGAAATAATAATGAAAGTGTGGTTGCAAAGGTCTTGGGTTCATAGGAAACCTGGATGCGGTTTATGGTTGAATAATATTAAACTGTATGTTAATTATAATGTTACTTTGTTTAATGGAAGTTATTATTAGATACATTAGAAATCTTATAATTATTTCAAATCTCCGGTTAAGAAATCAACTTAATAGAATTATTAGAAAAACCATATACCTTTTATTTTTTATTTCCTTTCTCTATAAATTCAAAGGATGAATAATTGTTAATAATGTTTAAACTATTAAGTCATATAGGCCTACACAGAGCCGTAAAAACCGGCGGTGCAAGCAATGCGTCGCACCGAGGCCCCCAAGCCCTGGTGGCCGCCATCCAAAGTGTTTTTTTTTTTTAATTCAGACAGAACACTCGTTTCTTTCTTTTTTTTTTTTTTGTAATACAGTTAAATAAAGATGAAATTGGAGAAATACATCACTTTTCACATATTAATTAAAACTGGCTTTCACATTCGCAGCAGGAGGCCCCAAGATAGAATAGCAGCTTTGCTAACCTTTAACAAAATCATTAAAAAAAAAAATGCTAAATAGGCAAAATCGAATATTTCTGGCATAAAATCTCCCTCATGTGAACTTGTTTCCCTGAGGCTACACAAAGAGAGAAATGCAGGGAGGAGAAAGTCCCTCCCCTCCCTGTATTTCTCTAGTGTGTCCGTGGTCAGCCCCCCCCCCCCCACACACACACACACATCAAATTCCAGGCCCAGGTACCAAATGCAATACCGCCCCCCTCCCCCATGTTATGAACAAAATCATAAATTCTTAGCTAAAAATATCGCGAAAATACCATAAGATTTCATACTTCTACAGCAGGGGTGGGCAGACTTTTGTAAGGTAAGGGTTACCTCATGTATACTCCAAGGTACCTAAAGACTAAACGGAATCTTCAAATCGACGACCAAAAAAAAACGGAATCTCCCAAGTCGACAAGTCAGAATAAATAAGTCGTTTTTGAAATGTAAAAATGTAATATTTTGTTTTCACGATGTGTCTATTTTTCAGGTCTGAATCTGGCACGTGAGCATCCACGGACACAATGACAGAGATGTGAAGGACAGTCTAAAAAGAAACATCTTATTGTACGGACCTTGTCGACCTTCTGTGAACTTTCTGAGCATTGAAACTTCAAAGCGGAAATTCTCAGAGCATTGTTATTTCATGGAGACGTTTTTCTGTCTATCATCAATGAACTCGACATTGGATAACAAAAACGGATCAATTAAGTTTAATACTTCGTTACGGTTTCTGTTAATTTAGGAAGAAGTGAAGTTGAAAAGAAAAGGAAGTGTTTAAGCAGCGGAAAAGCAGGGAACTGAAGTTTACGAATCTCATATTCGTGACCGTTTGCTTCAGAAAAGCATCGATATTCAACGATGTAGAAGTCAAGGATACAATGGGGCTGCAGTAATGAGGATTGTGGTGTTCAGAAGAGACACGGTTTCAAACGCTCCATTGCTGTGCACAATATCTCAATCTTGTTATTTCTGATGCGACTAAAAGTTCCACGACCGTTGCAGTTTTTTTCAATCCCTTTCGGGAAGTTTTCACGTTTTTCAGCAATAATTCATCGAGATGGCAATGGGAAGGGAAAGGAATTCGCAAGTCAAGAAGAAAACTCTTAAGAATGTGCAACAAGATGGGAGTCAACGCACATAGCTATTGCTTTCATGAAAGACGTAGATGTCCTGAAATCAACTATAATCCTACCGAACATCAAACCACATGCAAAAGCTGAAGCCTTAAGAAGAATCGTACGAATTTATCCTCATTTTGATCAAATGGGAAAATATTTTGAGATATATTTATCAGACAACTTCAAAGTCTCTCCAGGCTACTTCTCCTTCAACAAACGCAAAAGAAACTGAAGAATTCCTTCCATCTGATGCAGGAAACCAGAGAGAAGTACAACGACAGACATGGGAAAGTCATGGGATATTGGAGACATTTCCGATAAATCTCTTTCTTTCCAAAGAAGATATATGCCAAAAAAATATTTCGATGAACTGGCCTCCGATACCAGACTGGAAATCTCCGAATATAGGTTCGTGTCTTCCTTCCCGTTGTTGACTGCAATCAGTTAAACGACCGTTTTCAAAGCTGGAATGAAGTTGCCGAGAGTTTTTTGTTCTTTTGTATTTCGGCGCTTCTTAATTTATCAGAAAACGAACTTCCAAAGTGTGCTAGCGACTTCGCAGCGAAATACTCAAGCGACGTAAGTTCTGATCTCGGACACCAAATACTTCAGACACCATCCAAAGTAAGATAACACAAAACTGGAGACCATTCACGACGTCGCTACTTTCATTCTGGAAAACGACGCTTTTTTTCCGGATTTATTTGGCAACTCCAAACATGTTTATGTAAAAAAAACTTTAAGTTTCTTAAAGTTCTAACTTGTATTTAGTCTTTTATTTACGTTTTTTTAAAATAGATTCTTTTACACACGATAAAAATTTGTATAACAGACATAGATGGTAATATGATATATTTTTAACGTTTAGAATTCAATTAATAAACTTTATGATAAGTTTGTAAACAATCATTAAAGCACAATATTAAAGGTTATAAGATTAAAAGACTTACTAAAATGGCGTTTCGATGCTCAACAATTAAACAATTCTGACGACTCCGTTAAGGACGATTATCATAAGCTCCGCTTACCTTTTAATTTGAGAAAGGGTTCTCGTTTAATAGTTGAGCTCCGAAACGTCAGTTTAATAAGTCTTTTAATCTTATAATTCTTGGTAAGGTTAACTTCCCATGTAAGAAAAAAAATTAACTTTAAAAGTTTTAACAATGGCTCCTTTTTTGTTTTGAGAGGCTAATCTTCACATGATTCAGTAGCAGAATATTCCAAATTCTATCCATTTTCAGCCATTCTGGAGTTTGAATAGTTGCTTCATAAATAAGGAAATAAGAACTCGATGTATTCTAGATCTATTTCTAATTCTTTAATATAATTTAATGAAAAGACATCAAGAGACCAAACTAAGTGTCTTTGCATTTAATGTATTGTATTATCTTCTGACAATTTGAAAAGAACTGTTTCAAAAAGAGAAACCGACCATTTTCCGAATCTTCAAATGAGAATTTTCTTAGTTTGTCAAAGAAGAAAAAAAAAAAAAAAAAAACAATCATTGTTCTGTAAGAAAAGAGAGAAAAAGTGACCAATCATTCCATCTACTATATTTAATGCGAAACTAGAAAGTACATAGCAAAAATAGAACTCAATTTCAAACTTTTAATGTAATTTATCACTTGTTTCACTAATTTAAGTTTATAATTTATTACTAAAATTAATAAAAACCTTTTTTTCTTTCTTTCTTGGATTTAATTTGCTTTTCGTCTGAAACAAATGGAAGAATACCAAGATCATCATCTTCTGTCCTCCTTCTTTTATTCTTAGTATTTACCAAAGCAATCAAAAGGAAATTCAGATGAAATATTTTTATTTATTTGTAATATATTATCCTTCCATGAAAGAAATGTAATTTAAACAGGTCATGATTCGTAACAAGAACACGTGACGCTCAACCAAAGGAACATCCTAGGTCTAAGATGACTAGTAGACGAACTTGATTGAAAAACTGTAACCTTACCTTATCCAACGATTAAAACAATTTAAATTAATAATAAATATGTATTTAATGAAATATATTTTGAACTATATATATAAAGTTCGAGCAAATATATATAATTGGTTAAAACTATACCGCAACAGGCCATGAAGGTCCTCTGTTACGGAAGATGTATAGACTCCCAGCGATTCTCAATCAACGGGATTATAAGATGGGTTGTGAGGGGATTGGTCAACCCGACGCCCTCCCGCCTTTAACCCCCGAGTAAGAAATCTGGTACCCCTAGGAGAGAGAGCTGAGTGAACCCTGGGGTCTGTCTAAATGAACAGTGGAAAAAATCCCCCCATCGTCGGGAATTGAACCCCGGCTCCTCCAGTAATTGAGAGAAAACACGAGATGATTCATACAGATGTTAAGTTCCGTGATGAAATGTTAATAAAGATTTTTTTTTTTATGAGTTACTTGAGTCCATTTGGATCAATCACAATGATTTCGACATTAAGTAAACAATCCCTGTTCAATTCCGGTTGTTGTTAATGAGGTCAAGAACATGGCTGTCTGTGCCCCGCAGCGCCCTCGGTTGGACAAGATCAGAGCAACTGTATTTTGTAAATCACTTTCAGTAAAATATGCAAACAACTGCCTTGAAGTTGGTGGACATGAATTGTCTTACGAAGAAATCTATCGCAAATGGTTACAGGGTTTGTCAACAAGGATTTGGTTTCTCGATTGAATTTAGAGATTAGGGAGAAAAAATGTAAAATTATAGTTGTTGTTTTACTTTCTTTCTTTTCTTTCTCCACGTAAATTAAGACTATCTTCGTTCTCAATTCTCATTAAACGAAGACATTTAATGATGCTGTTGATCTCAGAACAATTTCAGATAAAGTAATGCACGAAACCTTCTGTAACTGTTTATTAAAAGCTGATTAAACATTATTATGTATTAAGTCATTATCAGATGTTCAATGAAAACAATTTTATTTTCATCTATTTTTCCCCTGATTCTTTGACCTTTCATTGATCATTATTTCCTTGTGAATGATTATTATTCCTAAAATGCTTTTCTTTTTCTTTCAATAGGTTTTTAATTTTTCATAAAATAGTTACATCTTGTATTTGATTTTTGTTGTTTTTGTATAGTGGGGGAAGGGTTTTGATTCTCAAAGTTGCTTTCAAGGCTAAAAACATTTTGCTTTATGAGTATTTTATTTTATTTTGTTTTTTCAAATCTGTACTTATTTCATTTCTTGTTTCACTTCACTAATGACAAAAAAACCTTAAATTAAGAGAATATTGCGTGTGTTCTTTCTTTCTATTAATTTAACTGTGGAAGAGGAAATCACAGCTCTTCTGGAAATGATTGAAACAAATGACAAAGAGAGAAGACATTCATGTAAGGAAAGTGGAAAACGTACAATTCTAATTTTCTTTTTTTTATTCGCTTTTTCCGTTTACAGGAGAAGGCTAATTAAGATTCTCGATTTTATTAAAAAAAGAAGAAGGAAAAGAAGAAGAAATTACTGACAATGTGTTCAAGTATTTCATCTTAATAACTCCTTAATGAAATCGAAAGAAAAAAAAGTAAATAAAATCGAAATAAAATCCTATGTCATCCCTGTTTTTCTTTATATATTTTACCTGAATTGAATACAAATGTTTCAGGTTTTTTTTTTCTTTAATCTCTTCTTTTTTTTAAAAAATGACCGAGAATATTTAAGTCCCTTTTGAAAGAAATAGTTCTTATAATTTCATCAGTTTTTATAGTGAAACCTTTTCAATTTTTATAAGAGTTTTTAAGGTCGTATCCATTTGTGCTTCTAACTTATTCCAAATAATTGTTTCTGTTATTTTCTGGCTGAAAGCGACCAGAAGCTCAGTTGTTCATTTCTTGAGAATCCTTCAGTTGTTAAGGGACTTTTTTGGATCAATTCGATTATTGGGGGCGAAGGGTGATAATCGTTTTTAATGATTTTATCAAAAAGTTTCTTATAAGGGAGAATAAATTCAAAAAGATAGAAATCACATGAAACAATTAATAAAAAAGGCAGTAATTTTTATTTTCTTGATTTTCGAAATATGAGAATTTCTTATTTATTTATATTCTCATTCAACGTGAGACCTTATATTGTTTTTCTGACACTCCTTGTAGTTCTATTGCATTCCTTCATTTACGACTGATTCTTTTATCCGCCCACTCATCAATTGTTCAATTGTTTTTTATGATAGTCTTAAATCTTTCTTACTTTTATCGTAGCGCTTTCTTTGATGTTTCTTATTCTCAGTTTTGTTCATTTAAATTTCGAAGTCTTTTATAAAAACTTGTTTCTTTACAATATTTGTTTATAGAAAAGATTTAACAGAAATGATTTATTAATAGTAAATCGTAAAACTCCATCTTCTTATGAAAAGCTAAAGAAAGAAGACAAATTATTGAACTTTGATAAAAAAAATCTCTTTCAGGTGAACAACTTCGTCTTTTGTGTTCAGTACAAGAAAGGCATTTGATCAGTCAAAATCATTTTTTTTCTAAGAATTAAACAAATAAATAAAATTATCTAAGTAACTATCCTTGATTCAAATATTATACAAATATTCAATTCTTATTAAAAAGTAAATTAGGCTTGAGTTTTGAATAGTCTATTTTCTGTCTGATCTTCTGAATTTTACTAATAATCTCTTACAAATTCAATTGTGCATCAAATGGAGCATTTGGGAAATCGAAATCTTTATTTTTTTTTTTGTATTTTTTTTTTCCATAAGCTGACTTTGAAACCTTAAGTGTTATCTGTAAAATTAACTTCCCAGATTTAGATTCACCAAAAATTTCAGCAAAGAATTAGTGAACTTCATTAAAATGCCGAAATTATAAAGTTTGCCTTCATGGATACAGAGTGCGATGTTTAAGAATCATTCTGTTCTCTCGACTGTTCCTGACGCAGTCAAAAAGATATTTTCACTGAATTACTAAGAACTCTTCATTGCGTCATGAACTGTTATTGAATTTAAAACTTCGCTATTCTAATCGAATTAAAAAAGCAATGCTAAGAATATGAAGAAGAAAAACATCTTTAAGCCTTTCAATTGCTATTAGAAGATTTTTTTTTTTTTTGTTTTGCTTTTTCCCCGACGAACTTTAATCTGTAAGTTCAAAAATCAATTATTAAACTTTGAATAATAAATGAAAATTTAAGATTAAATCGACCAAAAAATAATAATAATAAAATAAGGAATCACAAAAATAAGCGATGAGATGCTATTTTCTGATGTTGAAACCTCCTGCACTCAAGTATCTCCGTGACATTCGACTAACGCTAGTTTTAGCAGAAGCATCGATTACACTATGCATTTGTATTTGAAATTTATTACTTATTAAAACCAAACTTATGAACATAAGATGAATTCACGTCTATTAAAATATAAAAACAAATATAGAAAAGACAACATCCGAAAAAATATTTTCGCCAACAAATGGTTGAAGTAGAAATACTTCAGTAGAATCCATCTTTCTCTCTCTATTAACGAAAGTCTTATTCGGAGAAAGCATCCACAGAATCAGAAGAAGGCTACGATTTGGAGGACAGATAATTAATAAATGTTCTCAAGCAGATACTCGTTAAATCCCGAAAGACTAAAGACAAAAAAAAACCCAACCTGGCTTTGAATTAAACATATTCGTTTTATTCTATTTTTTTAGTGATCTGTAATTTCAACATTCTGATGTAAATTGTGGCTTTCTTTAATCACTAGAACTCGTTATTTATCGCTATTTGGGCACAGCTGAGTGGTCCAGTTGTCACTTCTGAAACTTAATTGAAATCCCGGCGTGGGTGTTTCTTTCTAGCTTCGGTAAAATCCTTCTCCATTATTTGAGTGTTTGAGTGCTTGTACAGTAGGCCTAAAAAAAACCGCTACTCAGATCTTGCAAAGCTACAAAAATCTAAATTTGCTTATTTGTTTATTTAATTTAACGTCATATAAATATATATAAAATGTAGTAAAACGCTTTAATTGAAGTTTATCATCCTAGTTTATTGTATTCCTATACAACTCAATCCTGTCGTTGCTGTTCGTTATTCTGTATATTTTTGATCAGATTCTACCCATCTGTAGCCCAGACTCATCAATAGTAGATTAAGAGACAGATCCTTCTGGAGGAGAGCCTAGAATTATTATTAATATATTACTATTTTCACCTGGACGGGATCTTGTTTGGTGAAGTCCTCCAGTAATGCTTTTAATATAGAATCTCTTCTAGTATTTCTTCATCCTCATGGAAACATTAAACTTCGTTAATACCGACAATCAGAGTCATCAGAGCCTCCAACTTATCTTTTTCTTACGTAGATCAATTATTGTTGAGAATCAAACAGAAAACCATCTAAGTTAAGATTTGAAATAATTCAGGGTCATTCGAATCTGTCACAAGATCTAGAGCTTTCTCGAAATAATTAACTGATCAAGGTCTTGAAAAAATAAAAATAAATAACGGCGCAGGCTGACCTTAGAGACAATTACCACTTCCCACTCCCCCACAAGTGGGGAGTCGAGCAGCCTCGCCTATTTCAATGCCAAAAGCTTATGGTAAAAGGGAGAAGTTTCACTACATTTCTCCCTTGCTACACATGATGTTCACAAACAAAAAGTAACATTTTTTTTAGCCATTTAGAGGGGAAAGAAATAGAAGAATAGTGTTCATTTATTAATCTTTGACTTTATTATTAGTTTAGTTTATTAATATTTGAAAAATTTAGAGATTTTTCTTAACTACATTTCTTTCAAAGATGTTTATTTACGAAACTTATTATGTTTGTTTGCAATTTAGAATTATAAATAATTGTTTAATATTATTTAATAGTTAATATTTTGAATTAAAAAAAAGTTACTGAAAATAGATTTTTTTTTAATTAAAAAGAGCAGGGGAAAAAAAGTTTTGAAAGTCTTTTGAGATGATTAATTTTAGGTTCAAATATTTAAATGAAAATAAAAATAAAACCTCCAGAAATCCCCAACTTCGATCATTTTCATTAGTTTTTTGTCATCTCTTGCGAATTCAGTACTTTTAGTTTTCTAATAAATAATATTATCTAATAATTTAATTACAGAGAAAAATCAGAATTAAAAGAAGGGATTTCATTTCCTTTGCTTTCATTTCTTATTTTTTTTCTCTTCGGTGACAATAAATCACCCACGGTGTGAGGTTTTTTGTTTTTGTTTTTTGTTTCCTTTCTCGTCTACCAACAAACTAAAACAAGGAAAGAATTAATATTCGATACTTTATTAAAAAAAAAAAAGTTCCTCTGTTTTTAGAGGCAAAGCAAGTTCAATTACGTTTGTTCCAGGAGATACTGAAGATCTCCAAGAGAAAATATTCATTGAGTTAATAACCTACTTTTTTCCAGTAGAACAGAAAAGAAACAAAAACATTTAGGCGTCATTTTTCAATCAGTTCAAATGCATGAATGGATCTTCTTTGAACTTGGTGTGCATATTTACGGACAATAGACGATTTTTTGAATTTAAACGTTTTTTTTTCCGTGGATCTCTGTTGAAAAATATGCGAAGATATGAAAAATTCCAACGGGAAAGGCTAGAAACAGGATTTATACCGATATCTTACATATGAATACATAGGTTTTAACTTATTAAGCCTTTTAGTCATCCACTAATTTGCGCGTGGTGTGATAGGATTAATATTAATTGGATTTAAACAAACTTAAGTAAATAATTGTATTTAGAGAAATTCAAGATAGTGTTTGTATTCATAGATTTTATGAATTATAAATGGAACGACTTTGATTTCAAGACTTGTTTATAAAAAATAAAAGAAACTCACAACAGTTTAAGGATTAAATCAAGTTCTTTCATGGATTTCTTATTTCTTTCTTTCTTTCGGTTTTTTCATATTTTTTTTTTCAATTGAAGAAAATGTTCTAAAAATGGTTTCTTTTCCACCCAATTCTATTTTCTAATTTAAAGCTTCATTTCAAGTTTTGCAATTACTTTTCTTCGTATCAAGAAAATCACGCAATACTAAGGAAACTGTTTTAGAAGTGAAGATAATTTTAGATCCTGGTCTTTTGGGTGAATGACAAAATTGATCAACAACAAAGAATGGAGAAGGTTTTTACGGTGTCCCTTTGGATCAACCCAGAATCAATGCGAACCTAATCAGGCGAACTAATCGAGAGCTGTGATCATAGAATTAAGTAGAAGGTCATTTTGAAGGTAAGGAAGTGAACGTTTAGGATCTTGAAGAAAGTCTCCACCCTTCATAACACCAACGAAATTGGACTGGTCCAAGAGAAAAAAAACAACAACAACAACCTAAAAACAATTAAGTGGTCGAGTCAAAAAAAAAAACAACGAAAAAGTTAATGGCAAAATGAAACGGAAATAAACAAACAAGTTTTTTCAGTGACAGTGAAGGTATTTTTGTTCTTTGAATACAAGTTATTTAAGAGATAAATTTACAATTTTTTGTGATTATTACAAAACCTGTCAATCGGAAAGTGACTGAACAGAATCATTAATTTAGTTTTCGAAAATCGTCTTCTTCTAAGTTGTCCTAAAACTTTTAAGTCAAGGATAAAAAAGTTATTCGGATTTGCTTTTAAAATATAATTTATAAAGTGACTAAAATTATTTCATTGAATGGAAAAGAGACATTCCTTTAATTTATATCTTCCTAATGCACTTAAAACATGTCTCATTTCGAAACTAAAAAAAATGAATTTATTTATTTACTAAAAATAATGAATTGTGTAATTTGTTTACAGAATCAGTTCAAAAATTCATATTGTTTATAAACATGGTCACAGCAAAATGTCCAATTATAGATTTACTGGAAAAGAAAAAAAATAAACCAGAACATGACTTTATTTTTTTTTTTTTTTTGGGGGGGGGGGGAGTTCTTTATTGTTTCTTTCAGATTTGGGGACTCCACATTGATTCCAACAATTCTTCCTATACACTTTGTACCTCGCTGTAGCTGACATGTTCTAGGATGTCATTTAGTAAACACTTGGTCTTCATGTTTTTTTTTTCTCTCTCTCTGTTCTTCTGTTGTTAAATCCCCTAAAACGCGCTGGACAGAATTTCAAAAATTATTACAATTGTTTCTTTATGTGTCAACTTAAGATACGAACACAATTACTTTGATCCCTCAAAGGAAATAGATAAAATTGCCAGAAATTGTTAATAATGTTTTCAATAGTGTTTTCTGTAGAGTTTTTGCTTTTACTTCTGTGAAAAACCAAAACAATGAGTGTTTTATTGTTTTCATTTCATTGGATTACCATCAATTATTCAAGGAATTTTAAACAACATCAAAAAATGCCATGAATCATCAACTTTCCGATCGAAGCAGATTATGGATTAATTTTGATACGGATTCAATTTCATAATCATCTGGGTTTAATTGCTTCTAAAATGTTGTAATCGGCCAGTGATTATCTATGGGAAGAATGGGAAGATTTTTTTCTTTTATTTATATATTAAGCTTAGTGTAAAATATTCTTTGTTTTAATCATTTTTCTTTTACATTTATTTTGAATAATTATAGTTATTTCTTTTTCAACCCAATATTTCATTTCAGCTTCAGGTCTTCTTCATAATCTTAAACTTCAAGTAAGAATCGTTGTCTTTTTTTCTGAATTTTCAAACACAAATAAAAATAGGATAAAATTAAAATTAACATAAAAGTAGGATCAAATTAAAAGCAAATGTCTTCAATTTTATCTTCAAATAAATATCTTCAATTAAAGACCAATTATTATTGTCCACCTTCTCTTGTTTTCCCTTATTTATGTCCTCACCTTGAAGATGGTCTCCCGTGGGAGATTGAAACTGTCGGTGGTAAATTAATTAATTTCTTTATTATACACAGTCTTCTTTATCAGTTTACTAAATTAACAGAGAAAAAAAATTAAGATAGAGACAGGAAAAAAAATAAACAAAAAAAATAAAAAATCAATTTGTTCAGAAAAGTAAAGAAAGACTTCTGTCTTTCGCAGAAGGATGATGATGATAGGTTTCCTAATTATTAAAATGAGTCCCTCCTTCATCTGTGAAGGTCATTATCCTGTAATTGCTCAACATTTGGAATACTTTCAAGAGACATTCTTCTGAAGACCCTCATTTCAACATCTTACTAAAATTAGATACAGCTTAAACTTCCCTGAGTGGATTATCAAGTTCATTGACGCTGAATATGTTCCCAGAAGAATTTATCTCAGGTCATTATTTTTGCTCATTTAATTATGAATTAATAAAAAAAAATATTTGCGAACTGGAGCTTAATTACATTATTAATTATAATAGAACAACCTTCGGAATTTCTACTGAAACAAAAGGAGAATCAAAAAGTCATGGAAAGAGAATTTATAATTATCTATTCATCTACAAAGATCTTCAATAAAAAGCAAAGTTTAATCAAAGAATTATCAAAAAAAAAAAAAAAGAATCTGAAGCTAATTAGCTCTGGAGATTTATTTTTTATTGTAATTTTAACTCGTTTAGTGTTAAGATCTTAAATGAGCTGATCCTATTAACTGCTTCTGTGACAGGAATAACCATTATCCAGTCCATAGCAGGCAAGTGCCAGGGAGGGAGTTGGGGGGTTGAAGACCCTCCCGAAATCTAAACAAAAGAAAAATCTCTCTCAGAGTTAAAATCAAAGTAACTACTCTTAACAAGTAAAATTGTTGCCTATTTCGACATCCAGGGCAAGATAGTGAGTGGTGCTATTCTTACTATGACCGACCACAACATCGCACTTTTTCTAGGAATGCCCCCCCCCCCAAGAAAATTCTGGCTACGGCCTGTCCCACAAATATAAGTTTACATTTGAAAATTCATACAAATTAAAAAAAATTTTGGACAGCATTTAAGTACAGTGCAACTTGGATAATTCGAAGCTGAAGGACCACTATAAAACTTCGAATTATCCAAAACTTCGAATTAAACAAGTTACATCTTTTAACTTTAATTTCAGGTCCACTGAATGCTTGAAAAGATTCTGTCAATAAGTAAATATTTATTCAGAAAGATCATGGTATGAAAGACTTAAACACTATATGTATGTAAGCAAAATAAAATTTATATTACGTAAGCTACAGTACATATTATATTCAATACAGAAAATTATAGTTTTTCAAAAAATTGTGCAATGTCTGATTGTTTTGTAGAATTCAGTCGCTTAAGGTTAGCAAAATCATCAAGCATGTTTAGTGAACGGAAAACAGCTTCACTTACGTTGGTTTGTCCTTCAATGTACCGACGAAATTCGGCGCTATCCCGTACTCGTTGGCGATTTGGCATTTCTTCTTCACACCCTTTTCCCCCTCTCGAATGACCGCGACCTTTTCAGCGAACGTTAAATTCTTGTACACGCGTGGTTTACTGAAAGACATGGTGACACTGACAGCAGGAAGCTCGAATGGCGTCACGTGTCGAACGGTGGCGGGAAGGGATTTCAGTTGTCACGTGTCGAATTTCTTAACGATGAAACGCCGAAAAGTCGTTATGGTTCGAAATTTTTTATAAAAAAACTTCGAATTAAGGAAGTTGAACTTCGAATTATCCACGATTTTTTGACATTGATTTAATAAGAAATTCAAGGGACCATGAGAAATCTTCGAATTAACCACGATTTCGAATTAAAGACGTTCGAATTATCCAAGTTCCACTGTACATTATGTTTGTAGAGGTTTACTTTAAAACAACAGAAAATAATAATTAAAACTACATACTTAAAAATTTATGACATAAACACTGAAGATTTGCTTTTCAATCCATAATTTTTACACAAACTTGTACTAAATTTATAAAACTTTATGACAACAGACATCAACATTTAAAAAAGAAATTTAGATGGTTTTCTTTTAAGCAGATTTAAGTGTCGCGAAAATAAAACAAGGTAGGGATACGATTAGTAAACCAATCACAATGCTTCGCAACGTCTTCTGATAAGAAAATATAATTGATATTGATTTAATTTCCTTATTATTATAAATGTGATTGCTGCGAAGACGCCATTGCTGTGATTGTTGTGATTATTGCTAATGAGATTTTAATGATACTTGTCCACAGACAAAACGGGAATGTAACTCTTCTGATATTTATCAGAAGACTAAAAAATGAATTGTTTCCCAGATCAATTGACATCCTGAGATATTTGGAACTAAATTGCTAAAGTTCCGTCATTGTTATTTCATTCTAATTGCATCTCCTATCTAGTTTAGAGGGAATGTAGATTCTTAAAAATCCAAAGAGATTGTAAGAAAAAGATGTTACACGCATTTTACAGAACATTGAGGGGATTTTTGAGTTCAACGAGAAATCTTTGTCAATGTCGAACGTAAAAAGCCCCTAAAGCATCTACCTGAATCAAACTACGACGTAAAAGATGAAGAAACCAAAAGCCGCCATTTGCCAATCGATTGAGAGACTTCACAGCCAATTGAATCCCACGCATTCAGTGATCGATAACATGAATAAGGAATCAATTTCCTTGTTCGTAGAATAGATAGTAATGGACTACAAAACCAGGAAATAGAAAAGGGAGATCTTATGGATTTAATATGAATTGAAATTAGTTCAAACCTTAAATGAGAAAAAAAGAAGAAAGTAAAATAACAAAAGAGCAAATCAATAAATAACATTAAAATGAAATTAAAAACAAAAGGAGAAGATCCGAAATGGATATACTAGATAAATGAATTGTCTCATTTTTTCCATGAGAACCTTTACAAATTGGATGCAAATACTTTTTCTTTAAGGAAATTTCTTGTCTCTGTTATTACATTATCTGATGACGTCATCCAAAAACATAACCTTCAAATTGTAGCTTATGTTCAAAATCTTTTCAAATAAGAAATCTTTGTGGAAAGCCAAAACCACGAATACTGCTATACGGTGATAGTTGGTCCCATCTGATCCCAGACATGCTCGATTGGCTACAAATCAGGAGAGCGGACAAACCAAGGAAGTGTACCAATGAGCATTATCTTGTTGGAAAATAATGCTCATTTGGATGCCCAGTCAGGAAAGGCAGTACAAGAGGCCTCAGGATCTCCTGAGTGACCGCTGGGCTTTCAATGTCCCTCATAGCACTACTAGTGACGAACGACTATCATATGCGATGGGTACCCCAGACCATCACGCCTGCAGTGCGGGCTATGCCGCTGTTAAGTGAGGTTCGGATTACAGCGCTCACCTGTGGTCTTCCAAACCCTAACACGGTGGTCATCCGTTCCAAACAAAAGCGGGATTCGTCGCTAAAGACGATAGATGCCAGTCCGTGCCATTCCACGTTGCTCTCTGCTGACGACACCACTGCAAACGCAGCTAACAATGTGGAGCGGAAAACGAAAGGGGCGCCTAGAAGGCAAATTCGTCTCTGCTGGGCGTCAGGAAATGGAGACAGAGTTCCCTTGTGACCCTGTCATGTGTCGCTGGACAAGGAAGCCATTGGATCTGTTCGCATCAAAGTAAGTATTTACTTATGTTTGAGTTTATAGAATGATTTTTTTCTTGGTGCGCAAATTTTTATGTCAATGAGTCTTTGATAAAATACAAAACAATCTTTCTGACGTTCAAGACAGTTTCAAAATCAGATTTATTTATTTATTTATTTTTTTTTTTTTTTACATTATCTGTTGAAATATTGCTGTAGAGATTCGAAACAGAAAAAAAAAATATCAATAAAATAGAAAATTTAAAATATTGAGAAATATAAAATTGAAAATATTAAAAAATTATAAAATTTAAATTATTGAAATAACTTAAATCTCAACAGTAATAAACTTATCGTAATTTAATTTGTTTGTTGTTTTTTTTCAAAAAATGAACATAGATATAAATAAAAACAAAGAAAAAAGAAGCTATTACAGAGGACACGAACGAATGTTTATTCCCTGTGCAAAATTCAAAATTAAAAGCAGCTAAATTCAGGAATTTCTCTAATGATTTATTCAATGATTTAAATGGAATGAGAACAATCGTTAAGTGACAGCATCAAAATATTTCCCCACAGTCTGTTTCTCTCGTGGAGTGAAGTTATAAAAAGATGAGGATATTTTTAGCTTAGAAGAAAAAAAGGCAAATCAAAGATGGAAGGTTTGATTATGTCTTCAAATAATAGAAAGAAAGATTAAGAAAGCGAAGGATTTCAATGTTGATGATTTTATTTTTATTATCTTCCATCAACACATTCAGAAGAAGAAATGTTTTAAACATTTTAACTTTTTAAAAGAAATTATACAGTAAAACCCAGCTAATCAGGCAGCCGATAATCCGGCACATTCAATAATCCGACATCGGTCTAAGAGTTTTTTTTTTAACACTGAATAAGCCTTCCGGGCGCGGAATGTATGTACTTAACTTAATATATAATGTCTTAGTACTGTACTATATTACTTAATATACGAAATAAAGTAACTATACTGTACTGTATGTACTGTATTAAAATATAATACTACATAAAAATATATTTTGTTGTTTTGTTTTTAACATTTTCCATCACTACCGAAATCAGAGAAATCACAATAGAACACGGAAAAATGGCCTGATACCTATTAATAGCCCTTTTGACTCTCTATTTTAGCGGTATTTCCGCTATCCTCGCAATAACGGCTATTTTTAGACGGCGCTCAGTAATCCGGCATTTTCGGTAATCCGGCACTGCCGAAGTCCCGAACGTGCCGGATTAGCAGGGTTTTACTGTAGTAGCATTTGCAAAAGAGTGGATTATTTTCTCAAATTCCCTCTTTAATAATTAATGCTAATCAATCCATTGTTAATCCATCACAAATAGGATGATAGTTGCTGGACAATAGAACAAATCAAATATGAAACAAGAACAAAAGCATTCAAGTGGATCAAGTGATTTGCATTGAATTGATTCAAAGGTTTAAGAGAAGAAAAAGAGTTCTGCTCAGCAGTTTTGTTTGAAGATTAATCTCTGACAACCTTTTCTTAGTGCGTGCCTTGGAACTTATCAGCATTGAATCTCAAAATATTGAGAAGAAAATTGGCAATAGTCTCAGACGTACAAACTGAAAATATCAAAAAAAGGCTTTTTTTTTTACTTCCATATATTCCTGTTTTAAATTTATTTCCTAATAAAAAGATGATTTAGTGGAAATAATAAGAATCATAAGATGATAAAATTTTGTAATATTCATTATATCTAGAATCTTATTAAAAAGAATTTATCTGTGAACTTTATATTTTCCCCAAAATTTGAATATTATTCTCTTTTAAATAAGTAAAAATCCATGAATTCATCCAAACCTATCTTTACTTTTTTTTAAAGTTATTTAAACTATTCCGATGTGTCGGAACCTGGGTTCGAATCCCAGAAGCGGCATGGATGGTTCCTTTCCTTTCCCGTGTTGTCACCTCTTTGGGTCTGAAGCCATTTCCATAATGACTTTCTGAGGAAGGCAACGGGAAACCACCCCAGTGTCTTTTCCCAGGGTATTCTATGGGAATTGTTGAGTTCTGTAGAATTTGTAGCTCCTTGCAGTTGAAGAAGAAGAATGTTATTGAAATGCAGTTCTATCCATGAATGAAATATTTCAGTGGATATTTATTTTCATTATAATTTAGTTTTTCTACAAATCCCCATGATCTTTTAAAAGCTCCAATTTCAATATTTTACAAAATTCAATTTCTTTCTTAATAACAGAACCTCAACTTTCAAATTTAAAAAAAAAATATCTTTCTGAAGAAATGCCACAAAAGAGTGTACTTCCTCCCCGAGCTTTAATCCATCTAATTCTATTCCATGCAAAACTACACTGTTGATAATAGTATCAAATAAAAAATGTACCTAATTCAAGTTTTTTTTTTTTTTTAATAAGCACTTTATCACGTAATTAATTAATTCCCTTGTGGCTTTTTAAGTTCCTTTTAGTTTTCCTTGTTTTTTTAAATTTTTCTTTTGAGGATTCTCTGATGAAAACTATCTTCTTAAATCAGGGGTCGATGGAAGCTGGTTTCAGATTTATTAATTCCATCTTAACAAAATAGAGAAATAAGTTAAGATATAGAATTCCGAGGCGATTTTAGGCTGAAACTTAATAATCATGAACCCAACCATTGCTACTCTTGCAAAGAGTCACCAAACGCACCCGTCACATTGACAGTATCAGTCAATTTTACTAACCTAACAAAAATCTTATTTTAATGCATGTGATTCGATATATATGCAATAAATATAATATACATTGTAAAATAAACAATCTAAAAAAAATCATGATCATACCAATCATATCAAATCTTCTTTTGCTTATCCTATTATAATTACGGAACAGTATAGTAGAGGGGGTCGATAAAAAGGTGAGAAATTCTTGAAAGGGTCAACGGTTAAAAAAGTTTGGGGACTCATCTCTTAAATACAGTATTAATAGGCATTTGCTTTATAAATTTCCAACTCTCCCCGGTATCATTTTTCTTGTACCACCCTTTTTAAATATAATGATTCTTATCTGGGTTTAAATCTAATTGAGAATCACCATTGACTTTTTATTTTATGATATTACTTAATTCTTCTTTGGATTCCGCTACTAACTTCCCTAATATTCCTCTCTTAAGATTTTCTCTGGTTTATTCATTAAAATTATCAATAATAACACCCACATCCTCTTTTGTAAGTTCTTAGGGAGTTCTTGTTCTGTTATTTATCATTATTAAAGTTTTCTGTAATTATTTTGTACAATTCTTAATATTTTTCCTTTTATCCCAGCATGAATTAAAAAAAACTTTTTTCTATCGATTGAATCCAAAGCATTTCTAAAATCAACATGCTTTCATCCTTTCGTAGAACGGCTTTTGATTCTATCGATAGAAATACGTTTTGTTATTTTAAAAAGATATTCTCGTGGCTGGATCCTTTCTTAAAAACCTGCTTGATTTTCTCCTGAAATCACTTCTCTATTTTTAATAATTTCACTAAAGATTTTCAACCCTTGTATTTAATAAGAATTATTTCTCTTTAATTTTTCCGAAGGTTTTATCTTTTTTTTTTATATTTTGAAACAGGGATAATCCTTCCTTCTTTCTATTTATCTGAATTTGTCCTAATTCCCATTTTTTTATTAAATCAATTTGTAATCTAACTTAACATTGCATTGTAAATTTTCCAGAAATTCAATTTTAATTCCATCCTATCAAGGAAATTTATTATTTTTTATAATTTTACTAATACTTTACATACCATATCATTTTCTTCTATATTTTTAATCCTTTATCTAATATTTTTCTATTCCTATATCTCATTTCACTTATAATTCGCTTCTTCTTAATAAAGTGATTCTCCATTGGATCTTGTAGTTACTGAGAAATTTATAAAAGAGTCATTCCCTTTTAATTCCCGAATTATTATCTAAAAATCACTACCTGTTTTAATAGTCTGAATTTTTTTCTTTATTTACAACCCTCTTACTCTTCTTTACGTAATTTATTCTATTCTTTCTTTTCTTCATCATTCACATTGCTATTATCCTTTTACAATTGAATTAATCTCTTAATTTTTTTAAAGCCAACTTTACCTTTTTCTTTAGTCATCAAACCAATCTATTACTTCCATCAAATTCTTTCCTCCTATCCTTTACTCTTTACAACTGTTTTGTACAAAAGTCTGATTCCAACTATTTACATCATCTCCTAAATTCATGTTTACTTTATATTCTGACTAAAGTCTTTTTTTACAATTTCTAAATTTTTCTTATTCCTAACAATTGTTTCTTTTAACATTTTATTGTTTCTTCTATTTAATTTAGTCTTTTAAGAAAATCTTCACCTTTAAAATCTTTTCTAATGACCCTTGGAATATGATCTGAAATTCAGTTACTGAAGTTAAAGTCTCCCACTGTAGGGCCTTCGTGGTTCTTGGGGATCAAGGGAGATGAGTATTCTAGCGTTTCTTGACAGAAGATACAGTGGAACCCCGCTATTCGTACACAATCCGTTCCAGGAGGCAGTTCGAATGGCGATTGGACGAATGGCGAATCATTTTTTCACATAAGATATAATGTAAATTGGATTAATCCGTTCCACACCCACAGATGATTGCTTATATAAACCTTTGTAATAATATGTTAAGCCTAAAATACATAAAAACTATGAAAACAATAAATATATAGGCCTCTTTTATTATTTCTTTCTTTTTCAATATAGACAATATGGTTGATTTCACCATGCCATACTGAGTTGCCAGGTCAGAGACACGAGTTCCACTTTCAAACTTCGCAACGATTTCTTTTTTTCAATTCAATTGTCGTTCTCACTGCTTTCCTTTGAGGCTTGGTTGAATCAGTAATCTTTTTTGGACCCATGGCTGCACTATTTTTAATGAAAATAACAATAAAACAGCACAAAGTTTCACGAAGCTTGCGTGGATGATGCACAGCGTACGGAAGCTAGCACGATACCGAACTGAAGCGACCAGTAACGATAGCCAGTAACAAGGTCACGCTGTCCGAATCGCGAGCAAGCGTACGAATGGCGATTTCAATTTTACTTGAAAAAGTTGTACGAATAACGAGTTGTACGAATAGAGAGGCGGACGAATGGCGGGGTTCCACTGTACTAGAATAGGATGGGGTCAGGATGAGGTAGAATGGGGTCAGTCCTATGCACCCTTGCCCCCCTGAAGGTACTCATTCTTCAAGGGCTGGGTGGACCTGTCTGGAGGAGAATTCAGCAAGAAAAAATACCTGATCTCCTTCGGGGATTGAATCAGATTCCTTCAGTCCCCAATCAACAGTTTTACCCCTTGAACAGGTCGATATGATCTGAAATTGAGATTGATAAAAATCTCAAATCAAAACCTATGTTTTTTTAAGAATATATTATTTGAGAAATACAAATTAATCACTTATCTCTCTCGATTATCAATATGGGTCCAATTTCGTACCCTATCTCTCTCCCAATTTACTATTTTTTAAGATGCTGTTTTCTTTAACTCATTCAATTACTTTTATGCCATCTTTGCTTTAAACTTTATTTTTAGGATTTATAATAATCCTATCCTCTTTGAATTCATTGTAATATGAATAAAAATATATTACATTCCATATTTCCTATCCAACATTAAAACATCTTAATAAAATTATTTATACGTAATATACAGGTTAATAATTATTGTACAACTTCTGTCTGCGGTAATATACAAGCAACAAATGGCAACATTTCCCATGTTGTGTCATTTTACTGAGAAACTTTTGAAGGTTTTTATCTACAAAGTTACTTTCTTTTCTATCAAGTTTGGTTGTTTATTTTGGTTGTACTAACAGTTTGTACCAAGTTTTGACAATTTTTACGTATTCATAAGCGCTTATCCACAATGAACGCACAGGAGAAAGCCCAGTATTGAATGTTTTATTTCAGTCATGTCAGTCCAACGAATGTTTTAAACCAATTACAACAGAACTCTTTCATCAAGAACAACCAAAAGAAGTTTAAGGAGACTGGAAACATAAAGCATAAGAAAGGAGCAGAGCGGCCTCGAACATCTGAAGACAATGTCGAGAGCATTCGAGAAGCCTTTGTTCGCAGTCCATGCAAATTGACTGGACTTGCATCACGAGAGTTTCAGATTCCTCATTCGACAGTGCAGGATGTCTTGCGTAAACGTTTGAAGTTTCATCCTTATTAGCTCCAACTCTTGCAACAGATTACGTGCGACGAGTGAGGAATTTGCAATAACTATTGTTTGACAGAGACAATCAGGACAATGATTTTCTGACAAGAATCATGTTTTCTAATGAGGCAGCATTTTGTTTTCCGGGAAGGTCAACAAATTTTAAAATGCGCTCATACAGAGGTCACAAAATCCACATTTACAATAGAGCACATTAGAGACAGCCCTAAAGTGAATGTGTAATGCAGCCAGTTACATGATCGTTTGATTGAACTATTGTTCTTCGGTGAATCAACAGTGACCTCCAATACCTAGCTGAATATATTTACAACAGTTTGTTTATCCGCAACTGGAAGAGCCACATCATTTTTCAACTTGATGGCGCACGTCCGCATGTCCCTGAATGAGACATTCCCAAACAGTTGGATTGGCCGTGGAGGTCCCATTCATTGATCGGCGAGATCTCCCGACATCACCCTGTGATCTTTGGGATTCGTCAAAGATCTTATGTCCAATACGCAGGTGAGAGACACTGACGATTTATTGGGTTGTTTCATAATTATTGGCCGATTCTGGCAAGAGTAACTTGCAGAGCCAGTTAAAAAGGACACATCGTAGTAGGAACTTACCAATCGTTCTTGCAAAGTGAATGTGGAAAAAGTTATTTCAGTCAGATCAAAGCAGTTTGTGACGTCATGGAGCAACGCGATGTAAGATTAGTGATTTTGCACGAATATTAAACTTGAACGTAATGTGTCCGAAATGGTTGCTAATGTCAATAAAGCGTGGGGTGTTGGCATAACGAGTGACAGAACTGTCTATAGAGTGGTTTCAAAGTTCCGTGCCGGTGATGTTGACATCGACCTTAAGCCTGGAGCCGATTGTCCGGTTGTTCGGTAGAGTTAAGGCAGAAAGAGGAAGAAAAAACAACATCCACCGTACGTGAGCTTAGTTTCGAAATTACCATACCACCAGCGACAGTTTCCAGACACCTGGCAGCTGTGGGCAAGGTTAGCAGTGAAATAATCTATGGTTATGTCTATGATTATTTCACTGCTAGCCTTTTTTTGATGTCTGGAATTCTTTATTTCCTTCTCTTTACTCGTATTCTCCATTATTGTAATATTTATCCTTTTCTATTATTTTATCTAAAATTCAAAACTGACCATTTATTTTTATCCCATCATACATTATAATAGCCTTTCTTACATTTTTTTTTGTGCCATGCTGGCGTGGCCGTGCGGTCTAGACGGCGGTCTGCCGTTGCGACCAGTGTGCCGGTACCCTGGTTCGAATACTGGTCGTGGCATGGATGTTTCTTTCTTCTTCTCCTTCTGTCTGTTCCAGCGGGTATCACTTGATGCTGTCTCCCTTGTCGTACCCTGGGCAACGATTCGTCGGTTAAAAGAATCATATCTCGCCCCTAGTTGTGGCCTAAAGAAAGATGATCAAGCTATGAGCCAGGGCATTTGTAAAAAAAAAATATATATATATTTTTTATTTAGTTCTACTAATTTTATTCTTGTTTCCTTTACATAATGATCACGTGATTCGACATATTTACCAACTGGAGAAGGTTTGAAGTGATAGGGTTGTGAAGAAGACCACAAAGGGCTTGTAGTCTTATATTCTTATATTCTCCGATTTTTTTTTTTTTTTACATTACGTATGAAAGGCTAGTTTCATATATTGCTTAACGTCTACAGTTATGATATTTCTCTATTGGAAGTACAATTGTCCAAGTGTGATGTGCATCACTCCAAGCCCCCAATATGGCGCCTTTCGTCATCCTTTCGGCACACATCAAAGAGTTAATTCCTACTAGACTAGAAGAAGCTGTCCGGTGTGATGGCATCCACAGCATGGGTGATTCTTGATATCACTGATGAATCTGGGGATTGGGGTTAACTACACGTTGTCTTTCAAGACCCCGTAGGATAAGTCTGGCAAGAATTAGAGTACCAATTTTAATGAGTGCCGGGGGACGAAAGGTGCGCACATTGAGGGACTTTTAATGACTTTTGCTGTAAAATCCGGTCGAGGTCGCAAGCCAAGTGGATTGCAGAGAACAGACGAAGTTGCAACTGCAGGGAATGGCAAATATACATGGTAGCAGTAGTGCACCTGCAATATCACGGGAATTGGAAATGCCATATACGACAGTGTGGAGAGTTCTACGAAATGTCTTGAGGTTTTACCCCCATAAGATATCCCAGATAATAAATTAGTTTCTGATGATTGTGATAGCGGAAAGCATTTGCCTTGGCATTCGTTGCTCGGATGATGGTGGATGATGCTTGGCCTTGGCGAATACTGTGGAGTGATGAGGCTCAATTCCATTTGAATGGTGCTGTAAACATTCAAAACTGCCGTATTTGGTCTGACAGTAATTCCATTGTATTCATCAAAGGTAACGGTTTGGTGTGGCTTCACCGCATTCTTCATCACTGGTCCTTATTTCTTTGAAGAAAACACAGCATCGGGGCCAGGGACATGTTCTGTGAATGGCTCCAAATATGTCTGCATGCTCCGGAGCTTTGTAATACCATCACTTTAGCATGGGAATTGTGTTGACACCACATGTTGACATCGTCATGCAAAACGGCTTACCACCCCTCCCGTAATTTACCTTTGAATGCGTTATTAGGCGAACATTTTTGGACAATAAAGTAATTAGTAGATTACTTCTCACGGCATGGCCGTCCCCATCACCAGATTTGACCGGAACCCCTGTGATTTTTGGCTCTGGGTCTACTCAAAGCCTCGTTATCAACGCAATGTTCCGACCTTAGCCGTGTTAAAAGACAGAATTTCGCAACATGTGACAGAAACAAACACAAAGTTGCGTTCTGCTGTTAGTCCAGTAACCTTGTCGCCTGAAAGGGGGGGGAGGTACCGTGCGTCAGATCGAGTAGTTCTGAAATTTTGCTGAGTTGTTTATGATGTTATCCCAATGTAAGATCCAAGTTTTCGACCTCGAGCGCCGAACGCAACCTTGGCAAAAATCCAAAAAAACCGCGAAATTTTCGACCCTTCTTCAGGATTTGGCGATTTTAACCCTGAAGGACTATTGTTGTGATAATAATGACTCCTTTGTACATTTTTAAAGGAGTCGAAATTTCCTACAGATTGAGACCAGAACCATGAATTTGAACCTAATAGTTTCCGAAATATAACGTTTCAAAATTTAGTGAGTTTTGGGAACTCGGCAATAATGTAATGTTCTGTGGGAATTTCGACCTTGTAGGCTGATGTTCCTCAGAAAAGCAATCAAATATGTGATAAAATAACACAAAGTAAATGAAATAATGATCCTTAAAACTAATGTTTGCAATTGACAGTGATAATAATAAAAAACAGAAGACAAGTAAGAACATTTTGCTCTCTTGGAAGGGCTCAGTTGCGCATCGGCGGTTTCTCCACTGGGAACGTCTGCAGTTGAAACATCGATGTCTTCCCAAAATACAGTCTCCAGCATTTCGAAATCTGACAAATCGTCGCTTTCTGGAAAGTGCAAAACAGCCTCAAGTGCGATGTCCTGCCCATAGTCATATGAGGCCCCGCTGCAGTGACTGCAGACGAAAGAACACTTCAGCCCTGCCTTCCTACAGCTGCACCCGTTCCCACAATCTCTCGTACAGCCGCACGAAATCCTCCGCAAGGGGTATTGTGGAGCTGCGTCTCTGGTCATCAGTTTAGGACTGAGGCGTTGTGAGGTGGATATCCACCCCCAGTCGAGGGAGTTCAGTTTGACTCCCAGCCATTTCTGCACCTGTAACAAAATTGGACATGTATAGTTGAAGAGAAAATGATGAAAGATATGTTTATAAATAACGTATATATAATAAAGTAAATGTATACATGTATATAAGAACAAATTGTACCTGATGGTGGGTGCGGAAGGTGTGTAATCGCATCGCACTTGAGGTTGTTTTGCACTCCCCAGAAAGCGACGATTTGTTAGATTTCGAAATGCTGGAGACTGTATTTTGGGAAGACATCGATGTTTCAACTGCAGACGTTCCCAGTGGAGAAACCGCCGATGCGCAACCGAGCCCTTCCAAGAAAGCAAAATGTTCTTACTTCTCTTCTGTTTTTTTATTATGATCACTATCAATTGCAAACATTAATTTTAAGGATCATTACTTCATTTACTTTGTGTTATTTTATCATATATTTGATTGCTTTTCTGAGGAACATCAGCCTATAAGGTCGAAATTCCCACAGAACATTACATTATTGCCGAGTTCCCAAAACTCACTAAATTTTGAAACGTTGTATTTCGGAAACTATTAGGTTCATATACATGGTTCTGGTCTCAAACTGTAGGAAATTTCGTCTCCTTTAAAAACGTACAAAGGAGTCATTATTATCACAACAATAGTCCTTCAGGGTTAAAATCACCAAATCCTGAAGAAGGGTCGAAAATTTCGCGGTTTTTTGGATTTTTGCCAAGGTAGCGTTCGGCGCTCGAGGTCGAAAACTTAGATCTTACATTAGAATAACATCATAAACAACTCAGCAAAATTTCAGAACTACTCAATCTGACGCACGGTTTGATATACGTTACTGGACTATGTCGAGTGTGTTGTGCAGCGAATGAAATCTGTAGAGCAAGGGATTGGAGGGCATGTGAAGCCGTATCTGTGATGTTAGTGTAATTCCAGATATGATTGCAATAAAGTTATTGCACTTTAACTCTCTTTTTTTTTTGCCAATATTTGTTAGATAAATTGGGCAACATGCAAATTAAGGGAACAGCAGTCATCATTCCCACAATTCATCATTTTCGGCCGAAATTTGAACTATTTTTTTTTTTTCCTTCAGAAATCGAAACCGCATACTCAGGTCAGTATGTGTAAGAAATTTGGTTGCGATTTGCCCAAAAGGTTTTCCTGTAAAGAGTCTAAATACTTCCTCTTTAATTTGGATCACCCGGTATTTACTGTATTTTAGACAACAAAGTAAATTAGTGTGGATGGAGGCATTCGCCAGAAATGAAAAAGTTGATGGAATGCCTTTGGCTGGAATACTGCAATATTGAAATATTACGCATAATATTACTATACTATGCTTAAAGATAATATTTTTTAATCATGTGATTACCAGTTGATGTTATTATAGCCAATAATATCAACGCTTTCCCACCGTCCCTCCCCTTCTCACATGCCGACCACAACCCCTACCCCCGCAATATTCTATTGTAGGAATAGAAACAATAGCACTCTTTAAATGAGCTGAGGATCGAGTGGACAAACCTCAGCGGCGAACAATTTGTTTTCGTTTTATTTGAAAAGAAAAAAAGAAAAGGTACTGATTGAAATACTTTATTCTATCAGTATTATTTATGGGATTTATTTTAATTCTGCTATTACAGAAATACTATTGCTTATTATTATTTATTATTCTTATTGGCTATAAAATAGAATTATTATTGATTGTCATGTGACTTTTGTTTTTATAACAATAATGTATTACTGGAAGATCGTATCATTAATCTTCCAGAATAATCCATCACATAAGGAGGTCTGGGATTGTAGATTGATGCTAATAACATGTAGCTTTCACAAAGGGAACTGATTAACATAGGTAATTACAAAATTAAAAACAATCATTCGAATAAGAAACAAAGAAGAAACAACTAAGTTTTCTTTTTCTTCTCTGGATATTTATGGACTCTTTTCATATAAATGTATTAAATCACGTCCAGTCTTTCTATTTGATCAAAGTCTATTTTCTAGAATGTCATGAATAAAACTCAAAAGGAAATTTACTTTGGTTAATTCTTTTATTTATTTTGTCGGTTTGCTTTTGAATGTTCCGCTCTGTTGGTTTTGATGTATGGTTTTTCTCTCTCCTAAAACAGGACATTGAAGTCAATTAAAACGAAGTTCTTTTCTTTCTTTTTTTATTCTTTCCTTCCCTTTTTTCCTTTAAAAACAATTTAAAAAATACTAAAAAAGTCCTATTAATTAACATAAATTCCTGTTTTGTTTTGTTTTGTTTTTTAATTTCGATCCATCTTCTGATTGTATTTTTAGTATTTTCCTCCTGATCACATTTCTCAGTGTTATTTCATGTGAACAGATGAACCAAAAAAAGAGAGAGAAATAAATAAAAATGAAATTGCATTGTCTTTTCCGTGCATTTCTGTTTTTTTGCTTCCCTAATTAAAGCTAAAAAAGACTCCCTTATTAAACGTTCATAATATTAATTATATTACATATTTCGTATATATATATATTCTTTTTTTTTTTGACTTGTCAACATTAGACATGTGTGTAGGCGTTATTCCTCCTGCGTATACACTTGTCTAATGTTGACATTAATCAGTTATCAAAGCCTTATCCATCCTCTCCAATGCCTCTAATGGTTTCATTGATTTTGGCTCTTGGCACAGATATTTCAATTATTGGGGGTTCTTTGCAAGGATCTATTATCAATAATCATGTCTGCATTGAAATCTCACTGTAATACTTCGATCTCATTTTTATTGAAGAGGAGAAAAAAACATACGTTTATTTCTTGAAAAGTATTTGACTTGATTAAATGACTTATTATTATTATTATTATTATTATTATTATTATTACTTTTCTTAGAATGAAAATGACGAACACTTGTATCGTTGCTCTGTTTGCTGAATTCTTAAAATCTTGTCAACTAATCATCTATGAAAACCGATTAAAAAAAAAAACAATCAGGTGATTACCCTAATAGAAATGAATTGCTAAAAAATTGCATCGAAATCTCTTCACATCAAAATTGAATTCCGCTATTTCTTATTTGATAAAACTGTTTCCGTCGTCAATTTAAAAAAAAAAAATCAATTTCAACTTATTTTGATTCTTAGGTTTTCGGACTCTGTTAAAATGTTAAAACTACAAGTTTATTCAACAGAAAGAAGAAAAAAAAGAATTTTTTTTTAAGCTTATTTTTTTTTTTTATTTATTTACATTTTTTTTTCTGTATTAATAGAATTCGAAAGGAGACAATTTTAATTGAATTTATTTCTTCATTAATTCTTCTCCTAAGACTGAATGAATTGACATCATTTTGATAATTCTTAAGTCTTCGTTGTTCATTTTCAATTCTTATCCGATGAAGAAATTCTGATGGTTATTATTTCCAACAGAGAGAATTAACTATTTTGGATTTAGTTTTCAGCTTATTTATAATTTATTGGAGATATTCTTTGAATTTTATGTTTTTTCTAACTTTCTGACAATATTAACTTTTTACTTTTGTTGTGGTTTTAAATTTTTGAAATAGAAAACTGTGATGTTTCTTCTTTCTTGAAATATCTTCCTTCGATTGGAAATAGCAACGGAAGACAGGACTGACCTTTTTTATTTTCTCCATAATTAAGTGTTCCTTTATCTGCAAATCTTTGGCTTATTGTGGATAAATTAAAATCCACAATCCCGTAGGATCCCTCAACTGTAGCGCCTAATTATAGACTACTTTTCCTTCACAGAGATAAGCTGAGATAATTTGTGGCTGCTTTTTGCTACAAAGATGTAAGTAACTGACTTTAAATTCTCACAAGATTTTTCAAAAAGTCTAAAGATGTTTACTTGTGTAATTGATGATTAGAATGGAAATGGATTCTTTAATTTTCTTAATAAACTAGTTGTTAAGGATGTTTGAGTTCATTTTTGTAGAGTTTATACAATCGAGGATTTAAGATCCTCGAGGCCCTAAATGAAAGGACCTTTCGTGCCCTAAATGAAAGGACTTTTCGTGGCCATTTTTTTACAAAAAAAAAAAAAAAAAAACCCAGGTCTTCTGCAGTTGAGAAGTTCAAGCGATCGGCCTCTGAGTTTCTACTGAAGATAAATAGAAGAATAAATTGAAAGACATTTTTCTTTTCTTTGTGCAAACAACTGTAAAAAAAAAAAGGGGGGGGGGTAGGCTTTCTTGTAAGGTTTTACTGATCCACATCATTACGGATCAAATTAACTTTTTATTTAGTGCATCTTTTCACAACTTAGACAAGAATTTACTTGTATAAAAATAATAATTGAAATGGATCTACTTAAAAGAAAAACAAGATCAACTTATTTCTGAAAACCAATTTATCTTCTTTTTGTATCTTTTCTCTGAAACTCATTAGCCTAAAACCTAAAAGAAGTGTTAAATTTTCCGATTTGAAATTATTTTCTTTTTTAGGGGAGGGGGGGGGAAAACCACCATTTCAGCTCAGATTACTGAAGGGATTCAGCGTTTTTAGTTTTATTGTTCATTTGTTAATTGTGAACAGAAATGCTTTCGACGAAGTTAAACTAAAGCAAAGGGAAGTGAGTATTTCTTTGTGAATGTTTTCTTTTTGAAAAAAACCACACATGTCTGGTTCAATTTCGTTCTTCGCCAGTTAAGATCCGCAGCAGGTTCTAGACCTTTGGGATAAATCAGCTGATGACGATCTGAACTGAAACTCCGTTGCCTAAATTATTATCCCAATCAGCCGAGTAGTTGATTGATTACGTAATCCATTCTCAGCTTTAGGTTTTGATGAACGCAATTTTTCTGAGAAATCTCATCAACGTGAAGTCCCTGGTTTAGAGCTTTTAATTAAATTGCAGTGGATCGTTTTCGAACCCCGTGATTCAATTGGATTTGGAATTCAGTTCGTTTTGCTCCAATCAATGGAAAGACGTTTCACAAAGGAAATAAGAATTTTCTTGAAAAGATTCGAAAGTTTAAAAACCACTGATATTCGTTCGACTTAGGCTGAAATAAATGTTTTCTTTTCTAACAAATTTTTATACGAAGTCAGTGAAGTGTCAAGGAAATTATAGTTAATATAAAAATCTCAGAAGGTACAAATTGTCCATCCAATCGTTCCAACTGATTCAAATACGAAATTACACCGGAAGTGTAAAGCAACTTATAGTTATGAAGGCACACCTGGATGTGAACCCTGATCTCTTAATCCTCTTTTTGCAATAAACTATTCTGTTCTTGCGAATTTACATCATCATACAGTTATTGAAGAAATCCAATTATTTAAAAAAAAAATGAAAATCTATTAAAAAAAAAGGTAAAAACTTTTTTAAATGCTTTTAATTCAAAATTCAAGATCAACAGAAGCTAATTTCTTCTTTGTTACCTGAATCAGTTCCTCATCTGTTTGATCACAGGAGAAAAGATTTCTCTGTTGGATTTCACTCGAGAATAACTTTTTGTGGTGACTTTAATTAAACGAATCAACATCAGATAAACCATTTTCAAATATTTACCTTTTCATAGTAAATATATCATAATATTGGCTGTAAATGAACACATTCATCTAACAAATCGATTTCGCTTTAATTAAAAGACAAAAAGAAAAAGACGATGGAGAATTGGTATTTTTCAAAAACAAAATTTCTTACATTGTCAACTGAAATAAAAAAATGAATAGCTTTTATTAAATGAAAACGTTGTATTTCGATGTTTTTACAAACTTTCCCTTTAAATAAATTATTACGAAAGTGACCTTGGGACAGTTCTTGGGAAATTGCTTTTCTACAAGTTGTGGGTTCGTCATATCTCTGACGAAATGTCGCAGTGCAGTGATTTGACTGCGGTATCAAAGAAAACAGGATTAATAAGAATATCTCCAATGAACACGTGACATTCGATCACAGTTGCTTTAAACTAAAACTCTGTTGAATAGGAAATCGTAGAAAATAAATAAAAATAAAGTAAATAAATACAATGATGCTTCAACTTTAATACAGAACCCCAGGCATTGCTTTCATTAATTTTTGTGGCATTTTGATGTCAGAGAAAGATTAATAGCTAGTTATTTATAAAAATTAATAATTTTAATACGACATTAAATAGTTAATCCATTCACGTTTTTCAAGGAAATTAAATTAATTGAAATTGAGTTCATGAAATGAAAACGTTATTCTTCTAAGAACTTTTTAATTTATTTTTCTTTCAAAACAAAAACCATTTCAAAACAATTATGATTTCCTGGAACTACTTTTTATGTTTGAATTTGATTTTTGTCTCCTTATTCATCCTTTTTCATTGTTTATTTTACTTTTTTTTAATTCTCTTTAAAAAAATACTTCTTTTATATTTACTTATGATTATATAAATTGTTAGAATAAATGATCTGATATTACGTAAGATTCTTGCGAAAAAAGAAAAAAAAAACCCAACCATAATAGTTCGTTTGGTATTAATAAATGTTAATTTTATTTTATTTATTTATCTTTACTATGTGGGTCAGTGGCAGAGACTGGAAGAGCCGAGGTTCAATTCCCTTTGGTGGTTGGATTTCATTCAGAACGGCCCATGGGTTCACCCAGCCTCTGTCACTCGCGCTTAAAGGTGGGCGGGCGAGAATCACTGGAGCCTAAATCTCCTACGCACCTAGGACCTGCATGACCTGTTACAGTTTTTAACCTAGATTTAATCGTCCTTTGTTTCTTCCTGCAAATGTCTAAATTTCTCAAATGTTGCTGCTGGAAAAGTTCGAAGGGAATCCCATTCCTTAAATTCCTTTCGGAAGTGAACCGATTTCACAATGTTATCATTTCCTAAGCTATTGAAAATGAAACCACAAAAATCAATAAATAAATACCTTCAAACTTTACTGTATTTACTGGCTTCGGATTTGGTTGGCTGGCTGACGAGTTCCAAGAAATTAAAGAAATTTATTTTCAGAAATAACTATTTCTTATGCCATCATTTTCGCCTGAGGTGTTAAAATCAAACAGGAACAGAACCTTATTATTGAGGATCAGTGACTGACTTGTAAACGTTTGATTTTGAATGGATTTATATTTATTTATTAATATTTACTGTTTGTGCATATAAAGCACACAGATGCATATAAATAAAAGGAAATGTATAATTTTAAATAATAATATTGAATAGATTCAAAATCACTACCAAAGATTTTACAATAAGGTGATTAACATCGTTCGTCTGTTTTAGGACTATTGGGTAGAACATTGGTAATGAAGTAGAAACGTCACTTGTTCATCTCATCTTATGTCAAGTCTAAATTCTCTTCAGGTGGGAAATATAACAGCTTGCCAATATTTGAGTTTTAAGAAAATTTCATGTAAAAATAAAAGTCAGGATCAACAACTTTCCTAGATTTCCCATTGAGGTGTGTATTCCACTGAATTTCAATGAGTTCCATTTCAATGTTACTTTTCTCAAAACAAAACAGAAGATAATTAGTAAAAAAAAAAGGGTTTCATGAATCCTTTCAAATTCAAATATTAATTCCTGAATAATGTTTCTGAAATTAATGTTGATAATTTAAATTTGCTGGAGAATGAATCAAACCACAATGTTTCAGTTCTCTTTCCCAAAGTTGTCTTTATCTTAAAGAGTGAACTCAGTCTTAAACATTACAACCTCATTTCGATCGTGAAGTTCAATTCATTTCAATTTTACTAATAACAACAAAAATTAAATCCTAAGAACAAATCCTAATTCTTCTCCGTTTTGGTGATTCTCCTTTCATTTCTAAAAACTTTTTGATTTCTTTTGTTGTAGGAGGAAAACCTTACGACAGGAAAATCAACGACTTTTAATAAAGTAAAATGTTTTGATGATTTTCAAATTTCCATCAGGGCTCAAGAAAATTGCTGTTGATTCAAATTTCAGCACCGTATAAAGTCACTTGGTTTTCTTAATAAAGTTCAATCCATGTTTTCTATTTTTCGATGTAGCAGTCGGAGGAGGAGAAATGCTGCCTCCGTTACGCAAACCAAGAACATAAATACACCCAAAGAATTTTATGAGTTTTAGTTTCATTCTGTTTTTATTATTTTGCTGAATATTTCCCAATTAAATTGGAGGCTAATTCGGGTCTCACTCGGGAATGGGCCGTGGGCACGTGTGCTTTTATCCTTCTGGGTTTATCGCACTAACCCTACAAAGATCAGAAATGGTGATGGGAATTTTTGTTTCCATTTGAAATTTTCACAATTCTTCAGTGCCATAGACGGCGGAAGAGAAAGAGCAGACAAACACAGGGAAGAAAGTAAACATACAAGCCGACGCCGATTCGAACCCAGGTGCCGACATTTCGGCCTCATGGACACCTACGCATTTACGCCATTCATTATGTGTGAGAGTTTTTTTTTTTTAATTCATTTCATTCATATATTAGTAACGAGACTGTGGTAATGAGACGTGGATCAGTTGTCTCATTTCCAGACTGAATTTTCTTTCTCCTTGGAAGACCCACTGTCTTTCGACGCTCGTATCGTAGACCTACAGAATGTTCAAAGGCTGACAAAGGTCAATAAGTGCGAAACATCTGTCCCAGAATAGATCTGCAAAATGATGCTAAATGAAGCATTTGTTCTTCAATTCAGTGCTGATTAATAGTTTAACTGAAAATATTTAAAAAAAACATTTGAAAAAGAAACTAAATCCCGTAGATTTGAATTCTATTCTGAATATATAACTTTTAGGCAAACGCATAAGAAAAACACGCAGTTGGAAGAGTGACTTAATAGAGAATTTTTGCCATAACGTGATTTATCTACGGGAAACGCAAATGTCACGTGAACGAATACGGTAACCACAACAGCGGGCTCTGTCATGAAGAGAGTTTTTACCATAATGTGTCAGTGGACACGGTAAGCTAATAAACAAGATGGAAGACATACTTCAGATCGCTGCATTTGGAGGCATTGACGATGATTTGTTTGAGGATCCAGTGTTACACTATATCCTGAGAGAAAGAAACATTCAGGTTCGAGAAGAGGAACATTCAAGGTGAGTTTAATTGAAATGAATGATGAGGATTGTCGATTGTATTTCCGTTTCGAAAAAAACGATATACAGCGACTAGCAGATGGCTTAAATTTACTAGCAATAATTGAAAATGAAATGAAACTTCGCGCAAGAGTATCAAGTCGCTCATTCATGTTAAATCTAATTCTCTAAGGTTTATCGGAACTCATGTTTCCTACCGTAAAGCGATACGCTATTCGTATCACGTTAAAGGTATTTCCTCTACGGGACAGTGACGCATGCGCAGAATACCAGTCATGTGACTTTAGCGCTACCGTATAGAATAGCGGGCTGGGCAATGATTAATTAAAAATTACAAATATTTCGAAGGCTGTTATTTGTCTGTTCATTTGCCACATCCTAACAAAAGATGTTACTTAATATATGTAGAGGTTTTTAGGAAAATTTAGTTTACCAAAGTTTAGTCAAAGGTAGGAGAGTGTATCGCGCGAGGGGGGGGGGGGGGGGGGCGGGGGGGCGCTGGAGTTAAGGCTCCTAGCGTTTCATTGACCCCGGATTGAGATAAGGTATGGTGGTCAGTCCGACCGTCGCCCGCTTATACCGTCACCGGAGAGAAACCCGGTGCTCATTCTACAGAGGGATGGGTGGGCCCGTCTGGAGGAAAAATCCCCGACATCTGCCTTCCCAAACCCACTTGACTACCCCTTGACTACCGGACCCACAAGTTTAATCAACATTGATTAATGACTACTATAGGCATTGACAAATGATTTTAGAAAACTAATCAAAAATAAAAGTTGGAACTCGACTGCTTTCTTCATTGTGTGAAAAATTCTCTAAAACGGAAACAAAATAGAAACAAGTGAAACTTCAGACGTAGCTCCTCTTTTAGATACTGTAATTAAATTTAGGCAAATAAAAGGAAGGAGTCCATTAGATCAAGGGATGAACGCATTTTACGGGATCCTAGTTGTTCTCCGGAAAGGTAGTAAATTTCACACAATTCTCTGTCCAATGGGTGTAAGGTTTTCTTCCCCTAAATTAGGCGGACCAGAGTCAGACTGACCTCAAAGGCGTTGACAGAGGATTGTAGGAGTTGTTTCTATTTCAAAATTGGAGAGTAATGTTTTTAACCTTTATTCTTCAGCCTAAAGAAAAGAAATATGCTAAAAAGTATGTATTAGAATAGGATTAGGAATAATGGTATCAAACGTTTGAACTTACAGAGGAACTGTTCCAGAATAAGTGATTTATTCGGAAATTTCAAATTTAAATTAAAACCATAGAAATCTTATTTTTCAGTATCTTACCCATTGCCTTTCAGCATTTACAATACGCTATATTGAAAGGAGTAAAATGATTTTAGCAAATATCGTTTCAACTGATATTTCTAGAAATATTTCAATGTTTTGAGAGTATCATTTTTTTAATAATAGGATATATGATGAAACTATACATGTTGCAGAAACATAACGGTGATTCTGAGTGGACATCTGAGTACATGCAACATTTCTACTTCTGTAATTAGGAAATCTCCTAAATCGGAATTAAGCAAATCTCATAAGATCGGATTAACGAATTTCTTTCTCACCACACTTGGTTTTTAAGAATGAACTTTTATTTCCACCCACTTAAAGACAACCTGACTCATCATCTCTTATAGTAAACACATTTCTGTACAAGTAAAGACCAGCCCATTGAATTCACCTTATAATCCTTGAGTCTGTTTCTAGCTGATCTTTCTAATATATTTTTCCGGTCAAAATCGCAACAAAACAAAAAATAAACAATAATGGATGAGACCAAATTGTTTACCAAGTGACATCCTGGAACAGCTGTTTCACGCTCTTTGACGATCATCATCCAGGAGCAGTCACCAGTAAAACAACAAGGTCTCAGTATTGAGGCTAATAGGAATGACCGTCGAGATCAAAAATATTTAAACATTGTGTGAGCGACGATTGTGGAATATAACAACAAAAGTATCCTACAAAATAAAAATGCTTTATTAATATATAACTCTGTTAAAATTTCTATTTTCATTAATGAATAATAAAACAACATAATTATAACAATAAATAGAGTTGATGTAAATTTCTTGATAACTCTTTATATGCATTCCTTGATATGCAAAACTCTCAGAACTCATTTCTCATTTTGTAGAATCAAATATTTAAATTGTTCATGGATCTAAAACACGAACATTTTACATAAAACATTTTACATAAGAATACTTTTACAAATTTATTCTTTTCAACTAATGTTCACTTTATATTCAACAAAACTTTACAAATTCCTCATGTTTCAAGATTAGATTAACATTTTTTCATTGGCACTAGGACTTTCTTAAGAAGCGGCTCAGAAGCGATTTGATTGTCCTTCATTCGTCTTAGGTGGTTTTTGTTTCGTTTTTAAAATTATATTTATTCTATATTTTCACTGTCTAATACTGTTGATGAGTATTGAATTGATCACAGAGTTCTTCAATAAATGTAGAGTGAAATATTCAAAAAAAAACAAACAAACATTAAAAAGAAATGAAAAAATAGTCTTTAAACAGCTTAAAAATTATTAACACTTGTTTTGTTCGTCCTTAGTTCTGTAGCACTGATAATCATACTTTGATGTCTGAGATGGAAGAATTATTGCATTCAAATGAAAATGTATCTTTGGAATAAAGAAAAGAAACATGATTTGATCATCAGCGAAACCCTGCAGGTTGTTGTCTAAAGAAATAACCATACCTCCTTGTGAGAGGAACATAAGTTCTTTCAATCACTTCTTTGCCAGATACAGTCCTTAAGGCTTCAATTGGTGTAAAAAGAGGGGAATTAATAACAGGACCTTTGTGCACAATTGGACGCAGTTCTTCAGGTGGCGTCGGTGTTTGCGTATCACCCTCCTGTGATTTGGAATTATTCACAGCGATGGCAGTTGTGATGACTGCTGTTTCTTCGGATATTTTTTCCTGATGTGGTAATGGAGCATTCGATAATGAGGCCTGTTGGTCAGATGTTTCAATTTTCTCTGATTGATGTTGCGTCAACTGAGGATTCACTGATATATCTTTTTCGAGTGGATTTGATGCTGATGAAATAGTGGAACTCTGACCGTTCGACTGAAGCTGACGGTGTTGTAAATTCGAGCCTGCATTAGTAAGTTTAATTAGTTGGTGAGGAGGAGCTAAATGCACCCTATGAAGAACCGGGATAATATGGGCTTGGCTGAATGTGATCGGACGCCCTCGCATTTCAGAAGTTCCTGTCAAAGAAGGAGGATTTGTATTAAAAGAAGTAAGATCACTTCGAGTATTTTCATTTAAGAAAGCACTTGGTTCTAATGGGTTAGTTTCTTTGATGTCTGGTTCAGAATTTGATAGAAGAGGAGGTTGATTTTTCATGTGTCTTGGTTGGAGAGAATGGAAATTATCCATCCCTGATGAGAAACTTTGAGACGATTCTGGAAAAGAATGTGCAACTCTTCCTCCAGATGATGATGATGAAGGATTCAGAGAAACATCAGAAATTCTTTCATTAGATACAATACCAATATTTAGCGGCGGTCGTTCTCCATCTGGTTGTTGTGTTAGAGGAAACCGTTGCTTCTCTAAATTTGTTGGCACATTACTTAGAAAGGACTTTCGTTCTTCGCTCTGAACAAACTGTCTGGCATCAGAATCTGGAGACTTTTGTTGTGGATTAAACTGTCCATCATCACTTAGACGATGGCTGCTCTGAGTTCCAACAGAGGGATTTCGAATCCTAGTTCTCGAGGCTGATTCTAAAGCTGCTCTGGATATAGGTAGAGGTGGAATCACTCCGGGAGAGGGAGAACGATTCCTTGGAGGTTCGCGTGTAGGAGGATGAGGAAAGTCAAATATCGATAGTTTCTCCTCCTCAAAATTAACTTTGTCTTCAATTAGTTCTTCCGCGATCATTGAAGTACTTTGAGGTGGTTCATTTGGATTAACAGATAGCGGTGTGGAAGCACTGGAAGGATTAATATTAAACCTATTCTGTGGATTCTGACGAATGTTGTATCTCACTGTCATGTAAGGTGTTTTTTGCATGTCTTGTTGTTGACTATTTCCCATAAGTCCACTTTGATGTTGAATGGGAAGATTGTCATCGTTTTGATATTGAGTCTCACCATTGATATTAATTCCTCTGGGAATTGAAAGTTGACTTCTAGAATCTGTAGGATTAGACATTTCACGTTGAAATTGTTTTTGATTAATTTCACCACCTATGGGTTGATTTGAAAATAGATTTTGAGGAGGAACAGAAGGCATCTGTTGGGGCTGCTGGTAAATTTCAGAATTAGCGTTGTTTTTATTCTGATTTGGAATCTCATCCTCTGTATTAATTGGTCTGTGAATTGGAGACTGTTGTTGTGAATTAGAAGCGCCAGTCATTTCATAATGAAACTGTTCTTGGCTGTGAGGATTTCCTCTGGTTCTACTTTCATCAGTAAATTGATTATGTACCGGAAGTGAAAGCACAACTTGAGAATGTTTCTGAACATCATCATTAGCATTTTTTCTGTTTGCATTTGGAATCTGCTCATTAATTAGTCGTCTTTGGGGAGGATATTGCTGATCTGAATTGATGTGTTCGTGTGAGTGGAAGGGTTGTCCAGTAATAATTTGATCTTGAAATGGATTTTGTTGTGGACTTGTTGGATTATTTTGAGGAAAATTTGTTTGTGGTTGCATATCAGGCCTGTTAAAATAATCAGTCATCATTTCCCTTTCATCAGTTCTAATTTGCGTATTAAGAAGAGGACTCGGATAATTCCTATTGACTGGATTCATTTGAATGTTAGATGGAATTTCGAAGCTGGAAGATGTCTGAGGTGGCCCAAAACTTGTTGGTGGATGTTGAATCCTTGGTAAATGACGTTGAGAATTAGTATTTGGGGGAGGTAGTGACAAAGGATTGTTACCGGACTGATCAATGGGAATTCTGGACAATTGCGGAATATTAGAGTCTTCTACAATTCTTCCGCGATATTCATGGAAATTGTTGGTTCTTAAATTGGGATGGTTTCGACTGGTGAAGCCTCGACTGGTTCGTACATTGGAAGTCATCGGCAATTGATTTGGATTGATCTGATTAGGAAGATTCGCTGAATTGAAAGAATTTACTTTTCTGTTGGGGATTAAGTTTTCTGGTGGTAGATTATTAGGATTTGGAAATTGTTGAACAGGTGGAAAACTAGAGGAACGAACTTCTGGGAATTCCTCGTCTGAAATTTCGCGAAGATTAGGAATAAAATCTTTAGTTGGGCCTTGGTTTTCCAAAAAAGGAGATTTAGATTCCATTTGATACATCACTGATCCGATTGGCTCATTTATAGGAGAGGGAAAACGGTCGTTTTGAGGTATTTGTACATTTTGGGGGACTAACCGGTGATTACTCATTCGTTGCTGAGGGAAAGGTGTAGGAGGAGGTGCTTTTACATTTGGCTGAGTTGTTAGAACGTTTCTAAAGTTATAGCTAATAGGTAATTGTCCAGTGGAAAGAAGAGGTGCGATGGGAATAGGAGGAGATCTATCTCGATGGGATCGTGTTGATTTGGAGGTGGTTCGTTTCGTGGTTGTGGTAGTGGTTGTTGTGGGATCTAATAATCGCCTTGGGGGTGGATCGAAGCGATCGCCAGGTAAAGCCATTGCTGTTCTCTCTTCCAATAGCATTGGCATATCGGTTGGGCGCTTCTCTTTGTTTCGAGAGGAACCCAGTTTCGGCAAAGGTGGAACCAATGCACCGTCGATACGCGGTGGACCCAGAATTCCGCCAAGTTTAGGGTTGAGGATGTTGTTACCGGGGTCACCAGGGACAGGCTGACCTTCGGGCGGTGTTGGTAAATCTCTAGAGTCATTCGTCTGAGGGAAGAGGACGGTAAACGATGTACCATTAGAATTACTCTTGGACGAAGGGTAAGGAGGAAGAATATCTCCTTCAGGCTGGAAGCCGCGCTCGTCTGCTCTGTAACCCACTTCCCGCAGTCGACCATCGGGATCAACGTAGGCAAATTTTCCAGTTACAGTGCCTTGGGTGTCTCGGGATTGAATATGATAGGTTCCATCGCCTGTGTCGTAAGAAAAGTCATAGGAACCATCTTCTCCTTGACTGAGCATCTGAAGACGAAAACCTTTAGTGTCACATGTTACAAATGACACGTGAACCATCCATAGCAACAGCAAAGCTATCTGAAAAATAGAAAAGACAAAATCAAAAAGTTTATAGTTAATTAGGTTTTCAAGATTTCTAAAAAATGTTTCATTCAAATATAAAAAAGATAATATTAAAATTGAAATAAATATTAAACCAATAACGACATTCAATTCAAAAATAAATAAATTTATTTATAACAATATTTCTTATAAAAATACTGGGGTTAGATAAGTTATGATAGAGAAAAGGAGATATTAATGGCTGCTTAATTATTAGGATAAAATCAAAAACAAAAGAAAATTGTTTTTAGTCGAAAATTAAAATCTCAATTCCTGAAATTTCTTGAATTCTTTATAAAAAATAGAAAATTAAATAAAAAAAAATCAGTATTGACGAATTAAGAAATTTCATTTTTAGTTCAGATTCACACGTATTTTGCTCTAAAACAACTGTTGATTTGTTTGTTTAAGATCCCCTCACTCAAGCAACTGCAGGCGACTGCAAACCTTTTATTTCTTTTAAATATTTCTTTTTCCAATGCACCTAAAATTCTGAAAATTTAAAAATGAACTTGGGAAGCATCTGGGATTTCTATTTTTTTTTTTTTTTTTAATTTTCAAAATATTCTACAATTAATTAAATTAAAACTCAAAAACAGTCAATTTTTTGAGTGTTTTTCAGGTATTACTCGGTATTTTCAACTTTAAAAATTTGACTAAAACCTGAAATGATAAAAAAATTTAAAATAATGTTTTTTATTTAAAATATTTATTATTAATGCAACAGTTAATTTTTTAAAAAAAATATTTAATCTCACACACAATTTTAAAAAAACACAATTTAAATTTTTTTTTTTTAAATTAACTGTTGCACTAAAAATAAATATTTTAAATAGATAACATTATTTTACAAATTTTTTATCATTTCAGATTTTCGTCAAAGTATTTTGAGTTTAATACCTCGTAAACACCCAAAAAATTGACTGTTATTGAATTTTAAGTTACTTAATTGAAGAATATTTTGAAAATTAAAACCAAAAAAATAGAAATCCCAGATGCTTAAGAAGCTCATTTTTAAATTTTCAGAATTTTAGGTGCATTGGAAAAAGAAACATTTCAAAGAAATAAAAGGTTTGCAGTCGCCTGCAGTTGCTTGAGTCAGGATCTTAAATACAGTTGAATCTCGATAATCCGACATTTGACAGTCCGACACGTTCGGTAGTCCGACACCGCGTCGGATGACGTCACTGCGCTTGCTGCAGACATCTCCCGTCTGCCCCGTGACTCACAACAGTTTCAGTTTCAGTTTAATTGTTCAGTTTTAATTAAATACAGTGAAACCTCCACTAACGGACACTCCCGAAAAGCGGACACCCCCCAATAGCGGACAATTTTGCAATCCCCAGTCCCTTAATATAGACGTTTCCATGTATTGACCTCCGATTAGCGGACACTCCCAATAACGGACAACATTCTACAGAAAATGAACGATCTTGTGTTGTTTTTCAAAAGCAATAGAATCAGGCTAAGTAATACATAGCGTCCAGGGGAAATTTTGAAATTATGGATCACGAACTCCAAACACATCAAAGTTCGGAAACGGAGACAAGTGCGATCGACTCTATTGTCTTCGATTGGTTTTGCGCTGCACGAGCAAATGGGCCATTACTGCAAGAAAAGGCGTTGGAAGCAAAGTGTACTCTGAGGCCTTGCAAAGTTAAACGATTTAAATACTCATATTGAGAAACATGTTTTCAATGCAAAAAAGAAATGTCAACTCTGTTAACTGATTACTTTTAGTTAATAAAATTAATTTTCTAATCCGTTTGTCTTACTTAAAATAATGATAAAGTTAATATTGTAATTAATTTTGTCATTATTTTAAGTAAGACTAATAAATAGCATTTATTTAAAAAGGAAAATAGTAAACAGTTTGCAATTGTTCATATTTCTCATAGGGCAATGTTAATTGTAGAAATTTAAGATTGTACGTAATTTTTCATTAAATGACATACTATAAGCTAAAAAATGAAAAAAAGATAGTTCTTCCGAATAACGGACGAAACTTCCGGTCCCGTGAATGTCCGCTATTCGGAGGTTTCACTGTATGTACTCAATATGTATTGAAACAATATACGTACTGTAGTACATACAGTAGGCCTACTGTGTATATAACTTACATTTTCTTGCTTTAGAAGTCAAAATTCAGTTTTAAAAAATCAACCTTTGGTAATCCGACATTTTTGATAATCCAACAGGCAAAACTCCGAACGGCGGTCCCAAATTATGAAAACCTCCGAACGCGGTCCCAACGCTGTTATTAATGAAACATTGTGTCAAGTGTAATGACATCGTTATTGTTGTTATTAATGGAACATTGTGTATTGTTGCTTAAAATTCACTTTAAACGTGCCATGGCTGTTAGACCGCAAGCACCAAGAGTAATAACGCTTTAGTCATAAGTCGCACATATTCGGACAATACATATTTTTTTGTAAATATGTTGAGCGAAAACTATATAATTTGATGTGTAATAACTCTGGCTATGTGTTATCCTTCACAGACATACTGTTATCTGTCATTAAAAAGGTTTATATAATTTGGGACCGCCGTTCGGTTTTCATAATTTGGGACCGCCGTTCGGAGTTTTGCCATCCAACACTCCCTCGGTCCCGTAACTGTGGGATTATCGCGATTCAACTGTATTAGAAATAGTAACTTTGTGGACAAAAAAAGAAAAAAAAGAAATTACTCAAGCCTAATTGATTAAAAAAAAACTAGAATCTTCAAAAACAGAAGTTGATTCTAGTTATTATTTCATGTAACAAAGTCATCTTTTCAAAGCAAAATATAAAGTTAAACTACTGATTTTGTTTATTTTAAATTCTAAATATTCACACTAAAATGTGACTCGAGAAAGTCATTTTATTTCATTTCTTACTGAATCAGTGACTTTAAGTAATGTTAATTTATTTTCTTTTTCTTTTCCACAGCATTTCTCACAATATGATTCGCTGAGAAGATCTTGTTGTGGGTTCAAAACAAATTAAGTAAATTCCATAAGAGGATCCTATTTTTACTTCAAATGTTTTTTAAAGTTTATGAAATACCTTAAATGAATTGTTTAATTTTTAAAATTATAAATTCTTAATCACTTTTTTTTTTTATTTATTTCTCATGAATGAAATTTTAAAGTTTCTCAAAATGCTTTTACAAAAGGAAAAACAGAAACACATAACCAGATAGAAAAAAATTGCTATACTGTCCTTTTGTTTCCATTGCACAGTTGTTGACATGTGATACTCAGCTGTTAGCGATGAACTAACTGATAGCCAACTCGTAATTATAGAAGATTAGATGTGATGATATGATGATTGGTTTTTCATTGCACGGTTAATATGAGTCCTCACGTATTTATTTATTATTTTAACTCGCAGAGCATTTTTTATGTTTATTAATAGCTTACAAATGGATTAAAAAGAAAGAATTCATGTATGATCGGAAACTGGTAAGTATTGTCCTAAACTGTAAAATCTTCAATATCCGGAACAAAACATCTACAATTAAAAATGTTTAGAGAAAGTTTTCTTCTATTATTTTGACCCGCGTTTCAATTTAAAAATTAAGAAATGACTAAAGTTCTTTCATTAGAAATAAATATAGAAAAGAAACCAATATAACATTCAACCTTTCCTTTATAAATTTATTTCAATAAAAGAATCAAATGATAAAACTAAGCTTATGTAGAATATCTGCTTAATATCCTTGTGAAGTTAAACTTGAGTATTTTTGATAATTATCTGTTTCACGCATCATTAACTTGCTTGTTTGTTTGTTTGTCTTTTCTAAAATAAGATTAAATTCGATGCCTTAATTAGTTGGCTTCGTTGCCACCATTTCCCAACAGTTGGATTCAAGGTCTTTGAGAAACTCATTCCATCAAAGGGAAAAAAAGTAATAACACGACTTCTAATCAGACGAAAGTCAGTTGAAACAACTCAAGGGATTGTTTTTCCATGAGAAATTTTATTATACTTAATCATTTTTTGTACATTTTTCTCTAAAATAGTTGATTTATGTTCACAATGTAGAAATTACTTACGTAATATTTAAATTAAAACCTAATAATATAAATCGCTAAGTTAGCGTAAAACAGGCTGTCTTGAGATGAAAGTAATGAACATTATTCTTAATTTTAATAACATTTAAACTATGTATGGACTTCTGATATCTATTGAATAATGTAGAATCATTAATATCCATAATCAGTAATCAATGACAAACAATAATCAGCGTTCATAATCTTCTTTTTTTTTGAAGAATATCTAAGTCCATAAATTAGAATTGTATCAAATATTAAGAAATTGGTCCAGTCAATTTAGAGCGATGCCTATAGACAGACTAATCTATTCTGGTGTCCCTAAAAAAAAGGTTAGTGGTCGCTGCGGAGATTTCTAATGATATCTCTTCCAAAAATAATATTGTAAATTGTACCTATCGTAATGAAAGAAGACTTCTGACAAGAATAAAATGACATCATAAGAACTTAACAAAACTTGTTGTTAATATTCCTATTGAGGGCAAAGAAGAAGAAAGTAATCAATTCTGTCCAAGACATCCTAAATAAAATCAATAAAGAAGACTATTTAATTATTCTCAGAGATCTAAATGCAAGTAAACAGTGCAGAACTTTTCAATTAAACAATGAGAATCATGACGGCTCCATGTGTTGCAGTCGACGCAGAGAAGTCTCTGGAAAACATCTATGAGCATGGATACGAGTCCGACGTCCGTATGTCGATTGTTCAGGGGATTTCCGTATCGAATACAGCGTTTGAGCAATGCTGACATTCGTGCCAGGGTTGTGTATAGTGGTTCAGTCTTGGCTGTGACATATGCAAATACAATGTTTTTGTCTAACATATGGTTTAGGGACCAATGCCACATTCATCTTATGGCTACATCAATAAACAGACTATTTGTTCCATTGATTTTCAACGGTCAGACATTATTAGACAGAAACCCCTGCATTCTGCAAACGATTTATTGGGTCCGCATGTTATGGAAGAGGACATTCTCTGACAGTTAACCAGGACCGGTTTAGAGCCTTTATTCTCACACCATTTTTGAGAGATCAGCTATGATTTTATCGTGCAAGAACCATCGCACGCCATACTCAATGGTTCCAACAGGATGGAGTCACTTGCTACACGGGTAGAAACTCACTCGTTTTGCTCCAGGAACACTTTGGGAACGCATAATTTCCCGTGGAACAAATTTTCCTTATCCACCGCATTCACCTGACCTTACACCACCCGATGCCTACGTGTGAGATACGGTAAAGGAGTCCGTTTTTAAGGAGAACGACAACAATTGTAGAATTACGGGAAAAGATAGTGGCGTTCTTTGACCAACGTCTATTTACCAACATGTTTGAGAATCTACTTGAAAGTTATGAATGTTGTTTAAAACAGAATGGACATCATTTGGAACATGTTTTTTTATACAGAACGTCATCAGTGAACATAAAACTCAATCTCCACTTTCGTTGCTGTTTGTTTTGATGCGTACTGTATTCGTCTTAGAAAGCTGAAATTTAGGTTTAAGTTGTTAAAGATCTCTTCAACAACTAAGACTTCCAAGTAAGGAGCAAAAGAAAAGAAGACAAAAAAAAAAATAACCACCAAAATAAGTTGCCATTGAATCATCAGAAAACTAGAATTCGTATCTCTATTAAGTTGTTGATGTTTTGTACTCAATTGATCGCTGCAAATCATTTTACTTTTTCTTCCTTCTTAATTATCATTCAAGAGACTTTTTTTGTTCTTAATTTATTTTTTTGCCGCTGAAATCCGTTGATTTGTACAATTGTTTTAATTCTTATCTGAGGATGTTACCAGATTTGTAATTTTATTACATAATGAAAATTTTTTTCTAGAAACTTCGCCTGGAATGTTTTTTTTTTAAATTTCAAAAGTTAAATTTTAATGAAATACGGAGACATTGTTAATCATATTTATATTCTGCGTTCGAGTCAAGAAATAGTTAAAATAAGTTATTAACAGGTGGATTGACACATGGCCTTTGCATTGATGTGAATTTATTACTTTGTAATATTTATAAGGATGTACTACATTATTGTAAATATTACTATTATTTCTCAGATAGAATGTAAAGCTGATCTATCCAGGACAATGTTAATCAGGAGGTTATTTTTTAATTTTGTTCTTAATTATAAAATGTTTATGTTTTGGATTAAAAATATTTCATAAATAATTACATTTTAGTGACGTAGGGAAGGGAATATATTTCACAAATGTGCGATTTACGCTTTCGATCAAGGAAGCTTCAAAACATTTTTTATTTATTTACTTTTTTTTTAAACATTTGAACATTTTAATTATATAAATATAAATTTATAGGAAATTGTGACTGATTAGTTCAATAATTCATTCAATTTTTTTTTTCTTGACCGAGAATTTTGAGAAAAATTAATTTATTACCGGTTAGATAAATAAAGAAATGTATGATTAGAATTAGGATTTTTTAATCTAAAAATGTGAAATATTCAAACACTTGTAGCTTACAAAAATTAAAAATATGACCAAACTGTCGATTACAGATATTTTAGAATTCTATTAAAATTAATTAAGTTAGTTAAAGTTTAGTAAAATGTGTTGTTTTTATTTTCTTTTATTATCTTATGTGAACATTATAAGCACGTATTTAAAACATTGGGAAAATAATTCGAACCGTCGAGGATTTTTTCTACACAGTATTTTAGATTGAATAACATAAAAAATTAATACTTTCTTTTTAGTATTTGGGTAGAAAATTCTTGAGTATTTGAGATTTTACGGGTGACAGAATAATCACAGACCAATCAAACAAACAAACAAATACTTTGATGAAATAATCCCTCTTCGTCTCTTCGATGCTTCTCCATTTCCTTCTTAAGATTACACGTGTTTTAACTTCATAGTACTGTACGTACGTAGCTGTAGCGCCTGACCAATGGATTCTAGTCTTTTCAGAGATTTGACAGCTCGTGTATTTTTCTAATAGATTTGTGTTGAATTTTGTTTGTTTGTTGTCTTTTGCAATTTGAATAGAAACGGAAACGATAATAAGTGAACGTAAAAGAAGATAATTTCTGTTTATGGCCACTTTTATTTCGGCAAAATTGTTCTCCTGGCATCCTTTGAGTTCTCGATCGGTTTATGATTAAAGTCAATTGCTGGGTTTGCCTTGGGTTATTTGTCCTCGATTCCTCTCCAAAAGATCTGGTTTCGAATTCACAGGTGCTTAAAAATCCACGTGCTCCAACCACACAGAGTCTCAATAGCAATTGATTAGGTCTTACGAGTTGTCTTTATCTCCACGGAAGATCTCGTAAAGCATTCTCTGCCTTCGGGGAAAGAAACTGAAATTCACGAAGGAAATGGAGAAGGACAGAAAAGAAAAACAACGAATTAATATTAATAGAATTTCAACTTATTAGGATTTTCTACTTTTTCATTATAATATTCATTATATATTCATTGCTTTATTATGGAGCATCCATTAAAAAACAACCAAGCAAATTAAATGAGGCTTGAGGTGAAGAACCTCAGGGTTTATTTAAATTATTAGCGGGATATTCAGTTTTAGGTCAATGATTACAGAATAATTCTTTAAAGTAACTACTTTTTTAGTTTGATTATTAGTTATTATAACTATGTTGTAGCTTTTATAGTTTAATAAGAATCTAGTATTCAAGTGATTTCCTTTCTAATTCACAGTCAAGACATTAATTCAGTCTATTTATTTCAGAAGAATGTTCTACTAAAATAAACATTTCGGTAAAGATTTTTTCAAATTGTTTACAAACGAAGCTTCACAAGATTTAACTGACAATTTATATTATTAATATGTTTTCAATAAATGAGAGAAAGTTAAATTTTTACTAATTTTAAAATTTTAGAAATCGTTCAATGAATGTGTCGTTCGTTTGAATGCCTGCTCTAATTGTAATCTACAGCCTAACATTTAATAACATAAAAACAACGTAGTTACTGACAGTGCCGTAGCTAGAGGACTGGGGGCCCCGGGGCAGAGCCGGAGGGTGCGGGGCCCTTGACAATCTTTCAACAACCAAAAAAAAACGACAATCCTATTTCAACAACCAAATCCAATCCAATTGTTCGGTGGCCCCGGGGCATTGCCCCGGCTGCCCCGGTGGTAATTACGGCCCTGGTTACTGAACTGGAATTGCACTTACTAATTTACATAATTTTTAAATAAAGTTTGAAATTAATCCTAAATAAATAAACAGAAACCAAAAAGAAGTTGGAAGAAACTTGAATATATCAAGATAAGAAACCTTATGTTTGTAATACGTTATTAAAACACTTGGATTTCGTACTGTTTGATATTCGTTAGAGAAAACTCTGGAATGTTCTCTCGAAGTCCCTTCTGATTTAAATGTAGCATCTGTTTCGTCCTTCACCTCCTAATTCCAACCCACACCCAACGGAATTGCAAGAAAAGCATTGTTTGCAGCGTTGTTTTCTTAGTTTCATTTCTTTTTACAGATTCCTCTTCGTTTATTCAAAACCTTGACAGAAGAAGATATTTTGAGAAACTTTTAACAACGAGACAAACAGACCTTGAGCATCAAACTCTTGTTTCCGCCCAAAAGAGTGGAATTTCTGAAAATGATGGATTCTACAGAAAAAGAAACCTATAAGTTCAAGTTGAACCTGTATTTAAAACAGATATTGAAAACGAATCCATTTTGTTTTTCCTTGAATATAAATCCTCTTCGTAATTTAAATAAGGAATATTCAGAAGTGAAACGATCTAACCACTAATTCGAAATTACATTTTTTTTCTTTTTTTTTTTTTTAATTTATCAAAAAATATTTTTTTTTTATAAATTGCTTTATTTTAAAAAAATCTTCACGCTTTGCTTGAAATAGTAAGTTTTCAAGAACATGCAAATGACAAAAATGACAAAAAAGTTTAATTCATTAGATTTTATTTATTACTTATATTTGCAGATAATTAATGTCAATAAAAGGACAAAAAATGAAGATCTGTAATTATATTGGAATTATTTCAGAAAGAAAAAAAATCAGTCAATTCATTTCTTATTTTAAAAACGACTTCAAAAAACAAGTAGGTTTTTATGTTGGTCAATGAATAGCACTTCATTGAAATGCAGTTCACGGAGATAATATTCTCACTGGATTCCATAAACATTTGAGTCTATGAATTGTGACTCATCATTCTCTGCTTAGGATTCATTTGAGCGTCTGTTGGAATTCAGTGTCAGGATCTCATTAGCAACAGCGTGAGTTCGTCATTAGATATTCAATTCATGAAACTCGCTCTCCCTTGGGCTTTCTCTCTTGATAAAATGTTTCATTTTTTTATAATTGGGAATTCACAAGATTATTCTAGAGTGTATGATTAACTGTTATTTCTCTAATGAATACATTTACAGTGTAATTAAGTAGAAAGCAATTACTATTTAAGTATTCGAGGATAGGGATGCTTATTGAACATCCCTTCAAAAACATACAAACAAAAACTGGATTAAGAAGGATTCAAATACAAAGAATTTTACAATTAAAAAAGTGATATGATATTATTATTAGTAGTAGCAGTAAAATCTGTTGATTTAGTTCTTATCTATTTGGAATTTTTGTCATTTTCTCGTCGACAAGGATCTACATGAGAGAAACAAATGTAAAAGATAAAAAAAATTCTTATTTAGAAAAAAAATTAAAAGTGAGAATAGATGATCTTGGCGTTAAATAGACAAAACCCGTTTTCAAAAGATTCATCCTCTGGTTCCAAGTTATTGAAAGTGGGGAAAAACACAAATACAGAAAGACTGAGGTTTATGAGTAACAAAAGTAGAGCAATTCCAAAGGAACATCAGTAAAAACGAATTCAATAATGGATCTGAGAGGAAACCGTGTCTGTATCAAAAGAAAACGCTTCCGTCAGCTACTTAATAGTCAGCCTTAAAAGTAATCTAAAATAATCTAAAGTAAATACAAAATTAATTACTTCTTTTTAAAGTTTGTAAACATTGGTGAAATCCTATTTGCAGTGTTTGATTGAAATCAGTATTACTCAATTCATTTCAACAAAAAATCTCCTTTCGTGTCTGTTTGAAGAACTTATTATCTTTCTACGTGAAAACATTCAGCCCAGTCATACAATTAACAACAGCTCGAAGACAAATTATGCTGAGAAAATAAATGTATTTTTATTTGTGATACAGAAATCAGACGAGAAAACAGCCACAAAACCATCTTCAATTAAGCGATCTCCAATATATTATTCGAAGGCAATTCATCTTCAAACGAAACCTGTTTGCTTATTATATCTTTTTTCTTCTCCATCTTCCTTTTTTTTCCTTCCTTCCCTTCCATTCTTTCTTGTTTTCTTAGCTCTAGGGCCTTTCTCTGTGGTTTTAATTTAAACCTGAGATCAAAACAAACGGAATCAATTCTATTGAAAGAGTTAAGTTCCTTTCATTATGTATTTCAACAACAACCTCAAAGTGGAAACTATATTTAAACTCAATTTTCTTTCATTTATTTGTTTAAGAAATACGGGCCAAACCTTGTGTAACTGACGATCGAAATATGAAATAAATTTTGACTTTGATACAAAAAACTCTGGAATGTAAAATTTTGCGAATATGAAAATGTCTAAAGATCCGTATTATCTTGTTTCTTAAATCGGCAACCGATAACAACACCAGCAATTTATTAAAATACAGTTTCATTGAGACCAGTACAGGTTGGGAACTTGTAGGATTCTTCGTTTTAATTAGATATAATTTACAGCCATTCCGTCTCGATATAAACTTAACTAAATATATTCGGACCTCGATATAAGGTCACCCCTTGGGACCTCGCGAAAGTGACCTTATAAGACGGGGTGGCCTTATAACCGATTCATACGATTTGTCAATAAATAATCATTATATAAATACAGTATAATTCTTTGTAAAATTTAATATGTATAAAAATTTCAGTTTATTAGATTATAATTTTTTAATTTAGTTGAATCAATTAAAATTAATTCGAATCAGAAAGAAATTGTTTTTTAAAAATTTTAATTCGGAATAAAGTTGAATACAAATAGTACTAGTATGCTCAAGCAAAGTACTGATGTACAACTGACCTTACTTAAAATAATCCATAATACAGGACTGTCGCGATTTTGGTTTCATCTTTTGTACAATGTTTTCTAAGTTTTGTAGTTTCTGAAAATTTAATGCCCTGAGTGCTTCTGCTTGTGTCACCGCTTCACTTTTAGTATCACTGTCGTTATCCTCACTTTCTAATGCATTGGAATCTAAAACTTGCGAAACAATTTCGGAAATCGAAGCTTGAGAAGTGGTAGCAATTTCATCATCAATTCTCACATATTCACTTTCCCCTTCTATAGCACAGCCGCGATTTCTGAGATCTTGTATTAACACAGGTAAAGGAATATCGTCTTCATCATCTTTTTTTCTACAATTTGAGAGGATAAAGTGCTTTGTGAAAAAGCTGTCCCCTCCGTCAGTAGGAGAAATGTCGCCGATAAAAGATCTTACCCACGGAAAAATTCTTGGAATTGAATCAGTGTAACACTAAAATCACAGACAAATGGGACCTTATATGCGATTACGGTATTTAAGACCTGACCATATATACGATAATCCATATCAAAGAATTCCTATTCAATGAGCCGGGACTTTAGAAAAGTGACCTTATATGTGGGGTGACCTTATATCGAGGTTTCCATTTTTTTTTTTTAGATTGCAATAGGCACAAGCTTTACATTTGATGTGCAGATAGACCTTTCCAAAATTAGCTCATATTCAAACCAACCACAGCAGAAGGAAGGGATAAATGAACATAAGCTCAATGGGACGTTCAGTTAAATAGTCTGGTAGCCATCGATAGAATACTTGGAATACAGCTATTTGTTTTTGTTTAGAAATCCTGTGGAGTTGCATCATCAACAGCAATTGGTAATTTCTATCGTTTTTCAGTTTATAAACGAATCTAGCCAAAGGCAGGACATTTGCTAGAAAGGTAAAACTCGAGATAAGTGAGCAGATGATATAGGTTTTGAGGATCGCAAGATACTGAACTTTGTGAAAATTTAATCTCATTTCTTAGTTAAAATATTAATAAAGAAAGGGTGAATTTTTTCCAAGAATTTGCATTTATTTAGAAAGAAATTAAGAAGATAAAGACTATTTATGTTATTCCAAGATAAAAAAAAAGCACTTCTTAATTAAAAGGTAATTTTTATCTACCAAATATATTCAATAGATTATTTTCAAATACCGAAGACGATCTCCTACTAAACAATGTTTGTGATTCATGTCTATCCATTCAACATAGGATTCCAATCAAAATACAAAATGGATCCATGATTATAAAGTGAAAATAAATCAGACAAACAAAATTCATGGTGATCAAAACTAAAAACAAAAACAAAAATACCAAACTTAAAAATACGCACATTAACAAAAGACAAACCATAAATTGTAGCTATAAACCAATGGAAAGCATAAGTAATTGTAAACATCTTGATATTCACATGGATAATAAATTCACATGGTCTATTCGCACAAGGCCTCAATTTTCAGAAGAAAAAAAAAAGCAACACTTAGACTACATCTTTCACAAAATTAAAAATTATTTTTCTTTAAAAGGAAAAATCTTAATTTTACAAAGTTTTTTGTCAACTCGACAATAAACTATGGCTACAAGTAAATAAGAATCAAATATAGTTAATTGAAACCTCCTTAACCTAATCTTCACTACAAACAAATATCACGCTATGAACAATTAAATATCGTAAAAAAATAAAATAATTTTCTATCCACGACAAAAAAATTTTGTGTATAAAAACCCTAAGAAATTACTACTTTTGTGAAGAAAAAGGAATCTATAATATTCTAAGTAAACAGAAATAACTTTTATAACAAATCAAACTATGAATCACCTCGAAATAACCTGTTCGCGGCAACTGGGCGACGCGACGGTTAACTGGGCGATTCACAATGGCCGATCATCAACTGGGAGACGGACAACTGGGCGATTAACAATGGGCGATGATCAACTGCGCGACGCGACGGACAACTGGGCGACAGGAACTTAAACATTTTTGCACACTTAGCAGGCACAGGCCTACGATGTTGCGGATTTTTTTTGGAAATATTAAATATGAATGTTATGTATATCATGAATTAAATATAATTATAAATATAATTATTTTTTTTTTTTTTTTTTTTTTTTTTTTTTTTTTTTTTTTTTTTTATTTATTTCTAAATTTAAAATTACAGTCCTGCTAGGTTTTCAAAATGAAATCCTGTGATGCAGGTGCTGAAAGTATAAATAATTTATATTTGTAATTTAAAAAGTATTAATCATATAAAATCATATAAAAATTATATAATTACGCAATTATACGAATTATATTTAAATTAGATTCAATTATATAATTATATAAAAATCAATATATCACAGAAATATAAAAAGAAAATCAAATACAAAAAGAAAATTATTATAAATATCATTCATTACAATCAAATTTAAGGTTCCCAAATTATTTTTTACTTATTATTCTAATTACAATTTCTTTCTTTCAATGTTTATACTGTATAACATTACTATATAACATAATGCTTATACTGTATAACATTAAAAATTTCTAAATCTAATTGTGAAAATAAAACTTTAAATAACAATCTCTCATGCCAAAATTATTCAACTAAAAAATATATAAACAAAATATCAATACACAAGACCAAAAACTCACAAAATATAAATATAGTATATGTAATCAAAAATACCTAAATATTC
>JAFIDM010006943.1:69103965-69125816 GCA_023159025.1 Thereuonema tuberculata
TTGATTAAATATTTCTAACATTATTATATAATGATCTGATATTTCTGAATATTAAATATTTATGAATATTAAATATGAATTAATTAATTTAAAACCAAAATTTTGTTTTGAATTTCATATTTTGTTTTTTGTTTTAATGTATAGATGTAACATGTATAAATATGTTTGTTAATTACAAAACAATATTAACTATGAATGTGAATATTAGAAACCATTCGTTTCCATTGAGCTACTATAGCCTGTAACATATATAAGACAAATGGGGACCACTACTTACAGAGCAGATTTCGGGTCCCCAGCGGACACAACACACAGAAGAAAACGAAAGAAACAACCATGCCACAACCGGGATTCGAACCCAGGTACTGGCGCACTGGTCGCCACGGCTGGCCGCCGCCGAGACCGCACGACCACGCCAGCACGGCTCCATTGAGCTACTACCAGGTAAATTTAAATAATATTTTTCTTATTATTAAAATTATATATAATAATAGTTAAAAGAACGGTCTAAACATGAAATTTTAAAAATCTCGCTTATAATTTATTTTTAATGTGTAGAATTACAAAATTGTATAGAAGTTATATTGAAATTTCCCATGCAAACATAAATGAGTCAGCTAGTTAATTAATATTTTAGTTTGTATCATATATCACTTAAGTAAAAGGCTTAAAAAAAGTGGTCCGAAAATGATTTAAAAACGAAAAGGTATAATTACACAATATTAAAATAAGTTTTTTATTACAGTTTTTTAATTCATTTATTAATTTTATTTTGTAATTAGCAAACATATTTACACATGTTACGTATATACATTAAAACAAATTTTTTATTTTAAATTTAGTAATTCATATTTAATATTCGCCGTGCTGGCGGGGTCGTGCGGTCTCGGCGGCGGCCAGCCGTGGCGACCAATGCGCCAGTACCTGGGTTCGAATCCCGGCAGTGGCATGGCTGTTTCAATTTCCTTTCCTGTGTTGTCCAGCCTTTTCTTCACTTTCTCTTCGGTCTGACGTCATTCTTAATGGCGTCCTGGGGGCAGGCAACGGGAAACCACCCCCAGTATCTTTCCTCAGGTGTTTCTAGGAGATCCATGTGAGATCTTCATAGAACTGGACCTGTCCACGGACAGAAAACTATGGATGGATGGATTTAATATTCATAATTATATTTAATATTGCTACCGTGCTTTCGTGTCGGGCACGATCGTACGGTGGCGGGGGTACGGAATGCGACTGAACACAACGATTCTTTAAAATAACAGAGACTTTTATTGAGTCTGTTAAGTTCCAATACAGATAATCTCAAATTAGAATTATCGATCTTCGGAACGTCTGCGGAGTCTTCTTCCAAATGGCGGAACGTCTTGACAACTCCACAGCAATTGAGACTCCTAATGTCGTCTTGAATCGAACACCGGGCCTCTCTGGATCTCTGCGGCGAATGGACCACCTTTCTCGGCAAGGAATGTCTTCTCCGATGCCTCTGAATGACTACCGGACCTCTTCGGTTCTCTGCGGCGAATGGATCACCTCTCCCGGCAAGGAATGTCTTCTCCGATGCCTCTGAATGATTACCGGACCTCTTCGGATCTCTGCGGCAATAACGTGCTTCGTTGTGGAGCTTCACAACTGAAGTCTTCTCTTCCCACTGTCCCGGTTGGGAACTCTTCTTGGGACCTTTGTCCAAAACTTCTAACTAGTGTCTCCCGGATGGGAGTCTTCTCGAGGCTGCACGCCACACAATCGAATTAACTCCGTTCTTCGGATTGGAAACTTCTCTCACTGGGCACCTGCCCAAAGACGAACTCGAATACTCTCCTCCAAGTGGAGACCTTCCTTCTGGGCTCCTGCCCAAAGTCGAACTAGAACACACTCCTTCCAGTGGAGACCTCATGGCTGGGCTGCTGCCCCAAGACGAAGTCGATCGCTCTCCTCCAAATGGAGACCTCCTAGCTGGGCTGCTGCCCGAAGACCAACTCGAACGCTCTCCTCCCAATGGAGACTTCCTGGTTGGGCTCCTGCCCCAAGACGATCTGAAGTTCAGGCGCTCTGCGTCTCGTTTTATGGGCGCAGACTGCCTCGATCTAGTCTCTGGAATGGTCGACTCGACACAGGTAGGTCGGGTGGATCGAGTCGACTCCGATGAAGGTGAGTGGGCCAAAACGACATGTAACAATATTCGTAATTAATATTTACAAAAAATTCGCAACATTGTATGCTTGCTAAGCCTGCAAAATTTTTTTAAGTTTCTGTCGCACAGATGACCGTCGCCTAATTGCCGTCCCCCAGTTGTCGATCGCTCAGTTGACCGTCGCCCAGATGACCATCGCCCAGTCGCCGTCGTCCAGTCAAAAAAACCTAAATGGATGGCCCATTGTCCGTCGCTCAGTTGACCGTCGCCCAGAACACCATCGCCCAGTCGCCATCGCCCAGTTGACCGTGTCCGGAAATCACTACGACTTAAGATTAAAAAGTAGGGATAATTATTAGCTAATATCTTTAATTATTTTGATGAAAATTTAATTAATTTAATACAGACTTAAGAATGAAAATCTGGTGATTACTTTGTAGAAACTGAAATAAATGGTTTTAAAAAATTACATAATCTTGAAATTCTATGTCAGCGAATTTTATTCTTACCAAATTACCGCAATGTTTTGTATATTTTTTTTTTTCTCTTTAAATTTTATAACTTGGAAATTTAATAAAACAAATCCTATAAAGAATGTAATTACATTCGTGTACTGAGGAATTTTCTTAACATCAAAAATGGAGGCATATACCTGACGTTCTGACGTTCTCCATGCTGCCACCAGGTGTCATTCCAGTTACCCAGAAGCCATCAGCACACTTACCATTATATAATTTCACCCCACTTCTGCATTCAATTGCTTGAGAATACCATCTCTCGGTGGAGAAACTAGTTGCATTTGTATTATAATTTAAAGTGTATAAATATTCTTTTTTTAAACAGGTATATGGCTCCATTTTTGATATTAAACAAATCCTATAAAGTTTAAAGCTTTTTTTTCTTTGTTCGAGATCTTTGAATTTCGAGTGATGAACCTCATTAAGATGTCATTCGAGATTTTCATTTGTTTTTAATCCTCTCAAGTAACACAGTACGAAGGCAACTGAAAAACACTTTCTTCCTACTTCAAGAGTTCAGAATCCTTCAGTTCAATGATATCCGAAGAATGTTTGTTTCCACGAATAGCCTTTGAATCTAAAATAGACTCATTAAATGTAGAGAGAACCTATGGCAAACAATCAAGTGATTAGGAAAGCTTCAGGTGTCAACAGAAGAAGGAAAACAAATGACACGTGACAAACAAAGTTGGGAAGGCAAACTATGTGAAATCGTTTTCAAGGATAAAAAACAACGATTGAACAACATCGGCAAAGACACAAAAACAAATGCCTGAAATGGACTGATTTGAAATGGCTTCTTCATTTGAAACCGTGAATTAAGATGAATAAAGAATCATCAGAATAAATAGCATTATTCAATCTTGAAATAAAGCTGAAGAACTTCTAGTTTTGGAGGATGGCAATGATCCAAGGCAATACGTTTTTTGTTAAAAATTTATAATTGAAGAAAAACACACTTAAGTAGCTTAACTTAAAATAGAAACATTAAAGGAATTATTTATTCTTTAGTAAGAATGATTTATTTTGCCTCTTTAAAAAAAGAAATAATTATGATAGAATATGAATTGCATTTACAGATATGGCGGTAACAGGTTAGAATAAAATAGAAATTAAAAAAGAAAAAAAGCCTTATTCATTTTGGCACCATTTATTAAGAAAAATAAATTAAGTAAAAGAAAATTCAACATTAAAGATATGTGTGATAATTTTAGTATTAATTCTGATCCAGAGATTTATGATGAATAATTAAAGGAAAACAATTGTTCCAAGATCAGTTCAGTGAAGTTATTGAAAGCAGAAAAAAAAATGGAATAATTATTTTCTTTTTAACGCTTTCAGTTATTATGTATAAGAAAAACTTAACCAAACAAAACTTATAAGAGTTAACCAAAAATAAATTATCTTTAACGTAAGAAATTACTTGGACAAATTGTATCTTTCTATTCTACTAACAAAGTATTTCATCTTCCCTCGTAAATCATTTGCATTATTACTTTTCTTAACTAAAATGCATTTTACTTTTAATAATAAGGAATTTTTAATTTAAATGAAGTAAGCATTTATTGATTGCATTTGTACACAAAAGCAACAAAATTGCAAATCTATGACACAACTATGTACTATTTGAGATCTATTTCTAAACACCTTTTTTTTTTTTTTTACTTTTCTTTTTTTCATTCACTTTTCATTTTTTTTTTTTTTTTTTTGGTTAATTTATTTCGATGGAAACCTGTTATCACATCTATTTAAAAGATTCTGATAATAAAGGAATTAGATTTATAATAACGATTATTTTTATTTTAATATATCCATGGGCTTAACTTTAATAGACAGTGAATAATTACTTTAGATTATCTTCGGATCTCCCATTTTCTTTCTTATTTGAATTTGTTTTTCACAAAGTTAGTAAAACTAAATAGACTTAGAATATTCCAGAAAACTTAAGAAAATCTAAAATAATATATAAGAATTTATTTTCTTTTTTTAATTTGTAGGTATATAAAGAAAACTGTGTTTTCTGCACTTTTCCCCTTCGATTCTCGATCCTCGGTAACCGATTTCTTGGAATTCGAAATGAATCAGAGAAAGTATTCGGAAGTATTGTACAGAGAGATTGAAAGCAAAGAAAGCAGAGGCTTTTCAATGAACTTCATATCGAGGGAAATCAAATCGTATCAAATTATATACTGTCATTATATAAATACATTTTTTGTCTTTCAAGAAACTTAGCCGGAACTGTTGAAGTTTAACAGATAATCCACTTTCATTCCCCAAGGACAACCATTCGACTAATAGGAAAATGGGATTGAAAGCTACAAACTTACCTTGAATAGATTCCTTTTTTATTATTATTATTATTTTTACAGCACGGATTCTATTTTATAAGCTGCTCAAGATTGTGTTTGATTACTATTTTTTTTTTAGTTTCAAAATTGTCGTTCCAAATTTTATTACTCAAAAAAAAAAAAAGAAAAGTCTTTCTGTCGTGTTTGAAGAATTGCAAGTCACGTGGAAACAATGAAGGAATAAAAAACACACAGTTCCAAAGAAAAATACTTTAAAAAAAGAAACCATGTCTATTGAAGACTAAATAAATCGCAAAATTTTTGAACTTATGACCATTAGAAAAACTGTTTTCTTTTAAATCAAATCGTTTGTAGATTTAAAACAATTCAATTAAATAAGTCATTTTTTTTTACCTATTTTAAAGTTGTTTATAATCAAAATCAATCCAGGATAATTCCTTTCAATATAAGGCCACATTATTTATTTGAAAGATTTTCAATATATTAAAAGTCATTGAGTTAAAAGCTCATGCGTCTGTTTAAAATTTAAAACACAGCAAGAACAGTACAGTGTTTCAATATATTGTTTTTGTTTTTTTATGGAGAGTTTTTACTTATTAATTTTGAATATAGTTTGATTAAGGTAGATGTTTTCCAGTCATTTTTGATTCGCGAACTCCTTTCAACAATTTGTTTTATCGTACTCCAAACAAGAAAGAAAAATGTGGGTCTTATCAGCCTTAATGGTTGACTTGTTTGTAATCATCGAATAGAGGGACCATTTTACTGTAAAACGAGAGTATAACATAAGAAATGATATAAAAATATAAAATAAAAATGCACTGTTAAAAAACAACAAATAAGAATTCTATTTTTCTAGTAATTTTATAAAAACATCGTATCTTCTCCTTATAACTTATATAAGAATTGCTTCGATTTTTGAGCTAAATTCGCTTCGCAATTGACTTGGTTTATTCAGATCAAAAAATAATAACGACCCCAGGTAAATATTCTTGTGGAGTGCAATTCATCCAACAGCCTCTAATTATGTGTGACACTTTACAACGCCTATAAAACTCACATCGCATGATCGGATGTCGCACCAAATCGAGGCTATCACCTCAAGGTGCGAGAATAACTCTTCACAGAGGAACCCGTGGGAAAACTCTTCTCCAATTAGGTTTGAACCAAATAAATTGGAGGCAGGAACTGCGTCGTAAAATCAGAAGTTAATTTCCAGATGAATTATAGTTGCTTTGTTAAGTCACAATTGGCTTACAATAAATTGATCGCATTTTTTGTTGTGAATATAAAACAAGACTTAGTTCTGGAAACAGTAAATGAATGGAAGTCAGAAAAACCATCCCAGAAGTGTTCAGGAAAATAAGTTTCAATAAAGACCTTGTCACAAACATATTAATTAAACGTTACTTCACCAAAAAACCAACAACATATTATAAAGGAAAATTTTCGAAATCTTTACGACGGCTTCTTTATCAAGCCAAAAATTCCAAATAAAAAGGCCAAAAACAAAAAAAAAAAACCTATGTACACTAACAAAGAGGACCTTGCATTAATGAGAAATATAATAATTTTAAAGGAAAATAAAATAACGGACAGTTCAAGTAATACGTAAGCACATTTTTAGTCATTTTAGATCCCTTCCTCTCTGAGTACCGGGGTTCGGTTTTCATGTGGGTTTCGTTGATGATGGCGATCCGCGCTGGGCAGGTTTTCCCGGGGTTCTCCCGTTTCCCCTGAATTTCTCACACCATCCTTTCTCAGTCTTTCTCTCCGTCTGTCCATATTTCCGTGGGATAGCACAATAGATCTTTGAGGTCGCGGTGCTTGGCTGTCAAGCCACCCACGCTCACCACATTACATTACATTACATTACATTAGATCCCTTCCCCCCTTGTAAGCAAAAAATAAGCAGACCCCTCCCTCTTGTGCTTAGATAAGATTTGACAAATCATTAAAAGTAAATACCACTGAAATATTGAAATACAAATGAAATACTGAGGGAAAAAAATGTTTGTCTGTCTTCCGTAAGCATTGCCCTGATCCCTCCTCCCCCTTGAATGCTTATGTAACACTTGAACAGCCCCTAACAACTGAAATGATTTCATAGAACTGCTTAATAAGACTTAATATCAATTAAATCTTAATGGTCTTTCTTGCCAAAGATATAAAGATATTATCAATAGATTTCTGTTGATGCAAATCTAAAGAAATAAGGTTGCAGTTTTTGTAGACAATGAGAATACTAATATATTTTCATAACTTACAATGGATAGAATGGGTTAACATTATTTTACTGTATGTTTTTTTTTTGCCACTGTAAGAGAAACAACTTATTAAAAGAATATTTAGATTCTTATTATTATTTCCTCTGATTTGTGCATGTGTTTCAATTAAAACTAGAATTATTTTTCTCTAGGTATTACGAATGAATTCAAACAATTTTCCGTATTAAGATACAACAATGTCCTCAACTGTTTTAATATCTTAATCTAAAGCAGAACTTGGTTTTCCCCAAAACAACTCAGATGGCTTCTATCAAGGTCTTAAGTTTTCCTATCCTTGTAATGAAATTTTCATATAAATTACTTAATATCAAGAAAATCACAACAGCCTTGGCAATACACAGAGTTGGTCTAAAGTTTTGTTCTAAATCAACCAAGTTTTTAAAGAAGTCTGATCGTGATTTGTTCAGATCTATCAGATCTAGATAGATCCTTAATGCATTTCCTTAATGCATTCGAAGAACAAAGAATAACTTTGCAAAAGAGGATTTACTTTGTGACAATTCTTCATAAGCATCTAAAACAAAAATTAAAGATAAAAAAAATAAAATAAAGGTATTTATTCAGTTTTATTTTAGAAGATTTCATTCTTAAATTTCTTATTTTAAGGATTCCATTGCCACTGATTTCAAAAGGATGTGCTTGAATTGGAATGAAGTGAAAAAACCTCAAATGTGAAGAATTAAAAAAATAGAAAAACCTTTTCTATTCTGGAAATAACCGAATTGTCTACAAACTGTTTCTTGTAATCACTTCATTTAAAGCAAAATAATCTTTTAATGAGACTCACTGGACTAAACTTGTAACTTGTGCTTGTATTAAACAAAATAGTCTACACTTATGTCATTAGTTGGACAACATAGTCTACAATGTCTGTCCAGGACAAGGCCTAAAACCAACGGTCATTCTCTTCGATTTAGAACCATGTAATTGAAAAATTCTTGAAATTACAGTTAATAAATCAGTTATCTGTAAGGTAGGTCGTGAAATAAACATAACAGTTTGATATCAGTCGAAAACAAAAGATATACTAATCTCAAGTGGTAAAATTAAGCTGTTTCTTTACATTTTTTTAAAAATTCATTTGAACCTAATTTATTTCCTGTTAGACTATCAGGTTCAAATAACTTTTCAAAATATGTAGTTTACTTCCAGATCAAAATCTTGATTCGTTGAGGCAATGTACGAACATCAGCAACAAATTATTTTCAATGAAGAAGATAGGAGGCCAAAACAGAGTTGTAAACATGTCACAAGAAACAACGATGTTGCAGGCAAGGTATACAACAAGATGAGCCAATGAATTACGACCATCTATGGTACGTGTAGGAATTTCAACTACTGAAGGCAGGAAACCATTGGATGATTGTAGATTTTGATATACCTACAATTTATAAGATAGGAATAGGCTTTTTTTGTGATTTATTATTATAGAAATGAACTAAGACAAATTAAAGATATTAATCTTATTTTAAGAATTGTCACATCTGGTAAAGGTTCCAATGGGTTTTCTCTAAATTTGTATTTTGGTTCCATCAACTGAAAAGCATTCAGTTATTTTGGATTTTAAGATTTCGATAATTTGACTTTCAGAAGATATCTTTCTTTATAAAAAATGGATCTATCGTTTTTAAAAATGTTTCAGCTTTTGTAAGTGAATGGCGATATTTTATCTTGTAGGAGAAATTCATTCTTTCTATTTTTGGAAATTCCTTTTCTTCTCGAAATATTCAAGATTTATTCATTTATCTCAAGATAATTACTAGGAACTTTGTCTCAGCCCTGATGTAGAAAAAAATAAGACATTCGAAAAATGTTTACCAAGTGTACTTTACATCAGTTTCGACTAAAAATATCAAATTAATTTCTTGTCAAATCTTTTTTCATTTCAAGAAGCTCTGTACTTCTTTATATACACTCTGTTACAAAAGTGTGGGCTCGGTAGCCGAGTGGGTAAGGGCGCTTGGCTGCGGGTTGGAGGTAGCGGGTTCGATTCCCGGCCTCGGCGGAGGACGGGAATTTTTCCACGCTTCTTTCTCCTCCAAACGGGCCCTAGGGTCTACCCAGCCCTCTATAGAATGGGTACCGGGTTTCTTTCCCGGGAGTTAAAGGCGGGCGAGCGACGGGCCGACCCCCCGTCCTCAACTTTGTCCCGTAGGTTTCTGAACACTGGAGCCTACCCTCCAGTTGCATTGCGCGGTCCTCTGGGCCTGATCGCAACTTTAACTTAACTGTTACAAAAGAAAACGAAGTACCTCTAAAAAATAGAGTGAGAGTAAGAAACTCGATGTCTCTCGACTAAATATGCAAATGATTAAAATTTCATCGCCAATGAACGCACCGAATGTTTCCTGAGGGCATGAGAAAGGCAAATTGTGGGCTAATATAAGGAGCGGCGTTCCTACGGACTGGTTTTGCTATTTCGTTACGTTAAGTAGTTTGTAAAGATGACTCTTTGAAGCACGTGTCGGCATAATATCTAATACGCAGATAGATGTTGAGAGTTATCAGTTTGAGAGGTCATTGGCTTAAGAGAAGCTAGATCCCTGTTTCCCAACGTGGGGCGCACGCCCTGCAGGGGGGCAATTTGATTGTTTAGGGGGGCAATTCTGAAATGGAGCAATGTTTTTTTTTGGTTGTGAAAGTAAAAAATGCTGATAATATAGTTTTTTTTTGGGTTGTGAAAGCAAAAATGTTGGGGTTTTTTTTTTAAGTTACACCTAATGGTGGGGCATAGCATACTTTAGATACTTTAGGTGGGGCGCAGCACAAAAAAGGTTGGGAAACACTGCTAGATGGTCATGCAGACGTGTCAGTCGTCATCTTGACGATGCGATGCAACAGTTAGACAATAATGGCAGCAGTGGGTCCTACATAACCGCCAGTTCCAGGAAAGCAAATGCTCGAGGGGATCATGCGATCACGAGAGCATCCATAACGACACCAATGGCGTCCCTGTCCTCCATCCAAAAGCACATAACTTCCTCTATGCATTATCAAGGGATACCATTCGGCGGACTTCATTCTCGGTATCTCTTAAGATGCCTAGAGAATGATCACGCACCGTCTGGAACAGTGTGGTTTCGTGCCCGGCAACTGTTTCCATTGAAATTGTTTTGTGTGGTATTCAGCAAATTCTGCTTCTCTCTCAGAGGAATCCATGTATTGAGAAGGCATAGTCATCGCTCCAATCCGAATGCAATGGTCGACGACACATAACCATCCCACCTGAAATTACTGTGGAGGGAGGGATCTGCTATCATAAAAAAGCAGCCGATCTTCCTAGGTGTTTTGACAGCATATCTTGCATTTTGGCAACATTCTGTAGCCAATTGTATTGTCTAAGCTACCACGCCTTCCAGGGCCTATTTACCAGCTTCATAAAGTCAGATTCACACAACGAGAAATGCCTCTGTGGGATTCATATCCTCCCATGACATCAGATCTCTCACCAATAGAATATGCCGAGAAGACAGTTGCAGCCATCACGGAATATGACTAAACTAACCCAAAAACTGCAGAATATCTGACAGAATCTGTCAAAGAATAACATTAGACTATTATTTGACTCCATGCCACACAGTATGTTGCCTTGTATCTTCGATAGAGGAGGATTAATACATGCATATGACCGCTATGTTATCAGCTGTGTAATATAAAGTCCTTCCGCAATCAAATTGTAATCATTCTGTTTCTTTATATACTCATTGCATGTACGTACAAAGTTTCTTAGCGACACAACTCTTTTTTTCGGGGTTTGTCTTATTTTTACAACAGTTTTGTAAAATGTTAGCTTCATTACCCGAGAAAATAGTCTTAAATATTCCAATTTACACAAAAGCTTTTTCGATTTTATTGTTTTGACGAAACCAATTAAATGAATATTTTCAATAACAATTTTTAATGCCCATTTGTCGTTATCCCATTACTAGATTAGTTAATTGTTAAAGAAAGCCTAATTGTTTGGATACCATTCGTTTGATATTCTTTTCACTTCACTGCTTTATGAAGTTCCTCCTAGTTTTGTCCAGTTCTTTTGGTCGGAGCCAACATAACTTTTAATCTTCTGTAACTTGCGGCCATTTTCTTGTCTCTCTCTCATTCCTTGGAATTCCGTTTAGAATTTTTGTTGTTTATCCATAATAGTTTCGTCTTGCTACATGTCCCTTTAATTATATTTTCTTTATAGCGAGAATAAAGATTGTTTTGGAACATTTAAATCAATCAATAAATACATTGTAAATATTGTGATGAATATTTCTCGAAATTGTCTTCGAGAAATTCCGTAAATGATGCTATTGAATTCTATTTTTTCTTGAGTTTTTTTTTCTTTCTTATCCTTCTCTAGAGTCTCCATCGTTATTCATTACTTTTCTCTTTCTTCATTGAGTAGAGAATCACAATAGTCACTTTTCCACATTCCTCACTCCTGACCGAGCAATGAATTTGTTCTAGAAACCCTTTTAGGTAGGCTGAGAATCTTACTTTTCTTTCTCAACCCCTCCCCCCTCAAAAGAAAAAAAAAGGGGGGGAATTGTATTAATAAATGCAATCGAAGATTATCTTCTCTTGGAGGGAAATAAAATGAAGGAGTTCTGATACATTTCTTAATTTAGGAATCTTAAAAGAAATGGGAAGTGATTGAACAACGTCTTACAAGTGCGTAGGTGGTAGTTTAAGCAAAGGTTTTGATCTTTGGTGGATGTTTAGCGCAGGACTTGTTCAGTCATCAACGAAAACCAGTTCAGTGGCAAAGGATCATTGGGTGGAGGCCAAGAATTCGGGCAAAGTAATGTTGTACGGCTTTTTCCGGTTTTGTTTTGTTGTTTTTTTCTTCTTTACCGGAAAGTAAGAGGAATGCCAATAATATTTTTTTATGTATTTGATCCTAAAATTAAGAAAGAATTACAACATTTTATTTATGGAAGGCGTTTCTCGCCTCATTTACTCCAACATGATTTCTCATTCTTTAAACAAATAGAAAATTAATATTTTTTATCAATTTCCAATTCAAGAATATTACAATTTAAAAGATTAAGAGGAAATTCCTTAATCCAAGCAATCAATCTTCAATTTTTAAGTCCCTGTGGTTCGTTCTGTTCTCTTTGCTGTGGGAAAAATACAGACCTATAAAAAGATTTCATCTCCCAAATACACACATCAAACTGAGATCGAACATTCAGTGGAATTAAGAACAAGCAAAAATGGATAAATAAGTAAATTTCTAGGAGAGTTATACCTCATTTGAGATAGAACTTTATTTAATATTAAATCGAATTATAAACAATATAAATTTATAACCTCCTAGAACGTGTGGCTTTACTTCTTGTAATGTTTATTAATTTCTTTTGGTCAATTTGAATGCAATTCAGTAGATCAGGAAATAAAAGTTACATCAACAACATCTGATTAATTAAAAACAAAAAAATATCCAGTGTTGCTCGGGAATTTTAAAAAACCAAAATCGGGGATTTTTAATTAGTTTTTGTTTTTTGTTTTTCACCAAGTGATTCTAAAACTGAACAATTTCTATCTCAGAATGACTGCATGTGAGAGAGAAGATCCTTTTATATCAGATCTATAATAATAATGTCAATAAATGGAATTTAAAAAAAATATATATAAAAAGATAAAAACATGATATAAAGAATCATGTTCTCCTATCTTTTTATATAATTTTTTATTGAAGTAAATAAGATAAATATCTTAAACATTTTAGCTCGTGACTGTGTTACTTACTTTCTTCAGATTGTGTCATCAGTGGAAAAAGTATTATTATTGTAGGTTTACAAAATGTTTACTTTTTCCTGATTCAATTATTTGTAACTAGTAATCACACGTTAGTCTGTTCTCATGAATGAAAACCTTCCCAACACGAAATTCATTTTCTTTCTCTAATCATAAACGCACAATCGTGATCAAATTGTAGGAGTTCAACCGAATAATTTTGCTCTTAATTAAGTGCGTTAAGAAAACGTGCAAACTGAATGGACCGGTCAGACACGAGCAGACCCTTCATTGTAATAAACCAGTTTCAATGACACTTTGAATGATACGTATGTTGTTTTGGATCGGATGTAATGAAGTGATAATGGCTACAACCAATCGCATCGAAGGACACACTCCCTCCCTTCCAATGGATCGGGCCAATTTTGGGTAGAACAATCTGATCGCTTTCGTCGTTCAAAAATCATTGACTGATGCATATTTTTGCTGAAACCGTTAATAAATGGTCAACTTCATTAAATCAATATTTTTTTTTTTTTTTTAAAATTAATAAAAACTTTTTTTCCCAAAAATTTTATTTTCAGTTTTTATATTAAGAATATCACGTAATTCAATTTGTATAATCTTTTTACAATCAATGTATTTCTTCAATCGGAGAATGTGTTGTAATTTCATAAACTTATAAATGATCCTTACAGGAGCACTTGAGCTTCGATGTTTCTCGAATCTTGTTGAAGTTCAATATCTATTAGTTACGTCCAATGCAATCATAACTCTTTCTCTCGTCCTCTCGCTCAACCTGTCTCAGCAAATTAAAATTAATTGGTAAAGCAGTCAGGAATGAAGGAGTGTTAAATAATTATTAGATTCTTAATTAATTATCTAGGAATAGCTTTGATGCCAAATCGCATCAGAAAGGTTAAGATAAATAGAATCTTTGAAAGAAATCTCAGTTGAATAAGCAAGAAATGAAAATTTAAATTCTGTCATGAGCAAAATTCAAAGGGCTTCTTTTATTGTCTAATGATGTTAGTTTATTAAAAAGCAACTTTTGTAAAAAATGAAATTAGTTCTAAAGGTATTTCTAATTAATAATCGAGAAACAGCTGTCCTAAGATGACTTCTCAACACATTTATTCATATAATCCTGCGTTTACCCCCCTCTCTCCTATTTTAGCCAAGCCTCCATTCCTATCTTGGAACCGATTCAAGAATATCGAAGAAAACGACAATAATGTAAAACCCAGTGAAAAACTGTAATTAATTAGATCCAATTAACTGAAATTGAAAACTCTGCTGAATAACAATAATAAAAAAGAAACATCAATAATAAAATAAAATTTTTACTTTTGGTCCTAATGAATAATTGAAGAAACAAATGATCATGTAATAAAAATATGATTCATTTATGTATTGAACTATCTTTATTGATTGATTGATTATAGAAATATAACAGCTTAAAAAGGCAGATTTTGATGTAACATTCCAATAGCAGCCGAGAGTCGATCTGAGAATTTCAATGAATTACAAAAAAAGGAATTTCCGAATCTTTTCTTGTTGCTACAACAACAATTTCAGAAAGTTAAAAGAAATACTGGTTTTTTTCAAAGTCAAAAAATTCTTTTTGACTGAATTCTATTTCAATTTATCTACAAACCCTATTTTAATCAAAAGTACGTTTACTTGGATCATTCAAATTCCTCTTCTACACTATTTTGAGTTAACGGCTAGTTTTGATTCTGGTTCAAATGAATCAAATGAGAATGAAAATTTTATTTAATCCACTTTCATATCCTGAAACCAAAGTAACAAACATTTCCGTTGTATTTCCTGGTGTTCTTTATTTTGGATTGGATTTCTACTGAATTTACTAAAATGAAATTTAAAATTAAGAGTTCAAATATTAAAACTAAAAACTTTTGCCTGTTTTAAAAAAAAGTTAGTAATTAATAATTGTAAAATTGAAGAACTAATAACTAAAAAGAGAGAGATGGTAAGAAGTCATTTCAATCAGCCGCTAACAATTCAGTCAATGCTGTTGCATCGACATTAAAAACCTTCTTTAGGGCTTTATTTAGATTTTAATTTTGATGTATTTAATCCTAAATAACACATTTGTTACAATATATGTGAAAAACAAACAAGCCAGAATGAAATGATTTCTAGCAAAAAGTTAAAACACATCAGTTGGAAATTATTATTTTTTACAATTTCTTGATCATTTTCAAAGAAATTATCTATTACTATCTATGACTTTGATAACAAAAAAAAATGGATGATAATAATAAAAGAAAAATGGTAAAGTAACCAAATGATGAAATTCATTAAACTTTGAAATAATTCAAAATCATTAAACAAAATTCAGAAGTTCATTCAATAAAGGATTTTTCAATGTTTGAGAGAAATCAAGGTCTTTATTCCATCGTTATTGAAAAGTAAAAAAAAAAACAAAACACAACAGATCTGTCAAAACTTCCAGTTTAACTATTATATGTTTTTTCTTATCTGATTAATATGATAAATCTATATTAACTGTTAGAAAATGGAAAAGATCTCTTAACAGATTGTTTAACAAAAAAAAGACAATGACTAAATTTTAGGAGTGTCTTCGAACATTTCGTTTTCTTTACTAATTCCCATTCATTACTTGAATCTTACATTTGCTGTTACTTTTCAAAAGGCAGTGTATTTTTTTTAAATAACTTATGAATCAATGAATGAAAACCACTTTTTCGATTCGAGTAAAAACGAAACAGTCTTCATCAGTTCACAATAAAAAAATAGTTGAACCAGGATTCAAATGGAAGTTACATTCAGATGGGAAAAGAGCATTGATCAACTGAACTTGGGCAGTAATTTTAAAATACTGAATTATGACACAAATAAAAGTGACATTTTGATAGAAATAAAAGCATAGTTTTCATATCAAGTCACTGCCTTCTTTTTCGATTGACGCCCCAGGGAAAACTTGCGGCATTTCATTTTTCTCTTGAGTTTTAAAACAGTCACTGAAATTCTCTCCGATGAACCTCTACTTTGATAAAGAATTGAAAGAAAGGAAAGAAATTCTCTTACTTTTGACTCTCTATTCAAGAATAAGTCACGATTAAAAATGACGAAGTCTAATTAATTAAAGAAAGGCACGTTTCTTTCCTACATCCTGTTGAAGGATTTCTTTTTTTTTTTCTTAGATCAACATTAAATTAAGAAACAATTTCCGTAATATACTACATCCACCAATGAAATTAAGTAAAATGATTTCGTGCAGAAGAAAAATACAAACACAATTCCATTAATTAACAGAACGCTTCAATATCTAAGTTGCCGGGGAAAAAAAGCCTGTGAGTGGATTAATAATATTTTCAAAATAAGCTGATTGGCAATATTTTAAAAAAATTAATATTAATAATGTATCTTTAAATCATTAATTAGAGGAATATGTTAATTAATTATTAATTATATGTAAATTCTAGTTCAATGTACAATTGTAAAACTAGATTTACGAATTGCATTTACTATTATGCTGACTGATTATCATTATTGACGTAAATATTTGTTTCCATTTTGTTATTTATTGAGTTTTATTATCTATTTCTTTTTTTAATTAAATTGTTGTTGTTAATCTGTTTCTTAATCACTGAATTTTTGACAATTTATTTAATATAATATTAATATTCGAGATGGAAACAGTGATCCTTCAGAACCAGAAAATAAACAAAAAAAATAAAACAAAACTAGAAAATAAACAAAATGTGGAATTCAAAACCTTTCCTCAAAAGGTATTTGACCACAAAAACATAAATCATAAAAAAAAATAATAATAAAATAAAAACTATAACAAACTCTTTACAGGGTCAAAGGAAAAGCAATCCCTTTATAATTGAAATTTGACTGAGTAGTTCTGGCTGAGGAGAGCTCGAAACGACCGTCCCAGGGTCTCAGCTCGATTCAAAAGGCATCTTAGTTTCAATTAATATTAATAGTTTACTGCAGTTAGGAATGTATTTTTTTATGTAACCATTTAATGAATTCATTGGTTTTAAAGGTCCGTTCTTTACCCACGAGGAATTCAATTAAAAAAATCACTTAAATTTAGAAGAACTTGTACGTATGTAAATTATCAGATTGACATAACTAACTTTATATATTAATTTAAACGGGTGAGTTAAATTAATAATTGAAAATATCTCTTATTCCAATAGCAATAATTGCTACCACTTTAAAATTAGAAAAAAAAAACTTAATGATTCTCTTCCAGTTCCTATTTTTTTTTATCTAACATCTTAAATCATGAAAATAAAATTATATTTCTAAAAAAAAAATAAAAAAAAAATACATCACTCGTTAACGATTAACTGCCTCAACGATTAACTGCCTGATTAACTGTCAACGATTATAAATTTTAAATTAATCTCAGAAATATAAAATAAATAATTATAAATTTGTTTCTATGAAATGAATAAAAAAAATCATCCTAAAAAACAAGCTTTGAAAACAAGCTAATTGGAATTAATGATTTGTCAGCAAAAGTTTTTCCGGATGAAGAAAATTCCGCTGAATTCCAGTAAATATTCGTGGCACCTTCTTTCTTTCTTTCTTTCTTTCGATATGATTTTATTACATCAGTGGTATTTCTTTAGTTTTGTTTTGATGGAAAGTAAAAGATTGCTTCATGAATTAAGATGATAATTTCTAGACAAGCAACCAATGTATGATAATGAAATATTAGCAGTTTTTAGATTCGTTAACATGTTGAAACTTGTCATTTAATCTGGAGTATAAACACAGATTTATCACCACTTCGAAATAAAATGTCCGAAATGAAATATTGTCAAAATAATTTGTATTCATTAATTTATTACATTAAATCTTTGATAGATAGAGATTGAATTAAGCTTTTATTGAATATATAGGGTGATGCAAAACAAAAGTAACCGAAATTGAGATGAAATTTACTTGACTTTGGTTACCTTTTTTTTGCACCACCTTGTATATATTATATGATAGAATTTCATTTTGTGAGGGTTTTCTTTTTTTAGGCTAAATTTTGTTGAATTTTTCCTTTTTTTTAAATATACTTTATCAGCTATTTCTTTTTTTTTTAGAATATTAGATAAATCTTACGTAATTTCTTTAGTGATACACATTTTTTTTTTCAGCAACAATTCCTCCTTTCTCAAATTCTGTTTATATTTCCGTATTTTTCCTAATAACTCTTCTGTTTTTTCCTGAGAATTGCTAATCTATTGAACTCTTATAATCCAAAGGTGATGTTAGACCATCTAACAGACACTTACCTGCATCCTGACGGGAAGCAGTGGTGACTTGAAAAGTGGTTGGTTTCTGCTGTTGGTATCTCCGTGGCTGTCGTTGGAAATCTACTGACGGAGAATTGTTCGTTGCCGACCGGTCCGAGTTGGTGGCCTTGCCGGAGCGCTCTTGGCCCTTTTTATGCAGTGCAGGAATTGCAACCTGGGCGACGTCACGATTAATGTGGGGCAGGAGCGGTAAGCAGGCTTTGGGGACTCCCGCCCTCACTCTCGGCTGCCCTTGGCCAGTCCCGATCTGCAAACAATGCACACGGCGGGAGATGTTGAGTCTGCTTGGAATTCCATGAAAAATTGACGGCTTCGTTGAGAAACGCTGTCTGTGATGCTCTGCCTTTAAACAAAAGCTGACAGTGTACATTAATTTTCAACTACAACTACAATCTTTCAAGTGTCGAAAAGCATTCAAGAGTTTTCACGAACAATCGCCCACACAAACACATGATATCCACACACGCACATCAAACCTTTGGCAGTAGGATCACAACAAATAATGCAATTACACAACTGATAAACTTTGTCAATGATCATTGAATTTCTTAATTACAGTAGAACCTCATTATAACGGACTAATATGGGCTGAAGGTTGTCCGTTTTAAGGAAAGTCCGGTTTATAACAAATAATTCTTATAGGGGTGTAATGCAGCAGGGTGTATATCAATGAAAGTACAATAGTTAGCTATAAAAAGTGTTTATTATATATATCAAATAAAAAACAGCCTTCAACATAGTAGGTTGAATTGAAAAAGATGTGTACGTATACACTGCATTAATCTTTAGAACAAGAAGGTCCTGGTTCATATTGATTGCTTATATTCATTGGTTTGAAAAAAATAATTTATTTTCTGCTGGGTTTGTTCGATCGATGTTTAATCGCTTGCTTGGAAATGTAAAACTCGTCAGATAAAAATTAGCATCCTTTATTATTATACAATTTTTTTAAAACTGGCCGTTATAAGCGACGTCCGTTATAATAGGGTCCGTTATAATGAGGTTCTACTGTAATAATTTCTGGATTTGAAATGACTGGGTTCTGATCACCACACACAGTTTCTGGATTCTTCTTCTTTTTTAAACTAATTCCGAGACTTCATTTTCTTCGTTTTCGTTATTAGATCTTTCATAAATTTTCTTTTTTAAACTAATATCAAAGCTTTTACTATTAACTTCGTTTATGGAAAAGCCAAAAGAGATCTGTGAATAAATCTCGAAATGTTCATAGTACATTACTTTTTTAAAATATTTTTATCCTTGTTAATGTGTATCTTTTATTTAATTTATTCCAAGATATTCTGTTTAGTGCGATGGCAAAAATAAATTTTCTATTTGGTTTTCAAATTCTAGGCATTCTTGTACCATTCTTAAGTTTGGAAGAAAAAAAAATAAAAAAAAAAATAAAGAAATGAAAACAGAAAACATAATAGGTAGGCCTAGTTTTCGTTGTCTTAAAGTGTAAACCCAGTTAACTTATTTAATTCTTATTTCATTTTGTAATAAGAAGACGCCGTTTAATTTAGGTGCTAACAAATAAAATATGTTTGTGTGTTTATTGTATTAAAGGGAATTCTCATATATTAACGTGAATGATTTGACATTTTATAGGAATGGTTATAGGAAATAAACCATTCGCTTAACTGCTAATGGAAAACTGGTCATCTAATGTCTGCCATCTAATGCTGATATGAAAGCTATTTCTTCCGTTGTTTTTCATTTGAATTCAGTCAGTTGCTGGATTACAACGAATGCCTCAGAACGGAATATTAACTAAGTCATTGAAATAAATGAAAGTGAGATTATAAATATTAATCTTGCAAATAGATGGACAGACAGAATTATAGATAAATTATAAATATAAAAATGACATTTCGATGAATTCTTTCCGATTCGATCTCCTTCCGTTTAAAATTTCCTCTTCAAACATTAAAGCCGAGATTTTGAATTGAAAATCCACTTTTTCTCACGCCTTCTACTCGTAATGTTTGACCCAAACGTTTAATAATGAATCTAATCTTAGCAGTCAAGGAATGTTCTTCTATTCTCACTTGTGCCAAGGGAGTCAGGATTTGACAAAAAAAAAAGTTAGAACAAAATCAGTAATTCTCAAGAAAATGTGAATTCCGTGATTTGTGGATTTCTTCCCAGCTTCAATAAAGCTTCCACCCATGAAATCTAAATTGCCTCTTCCAAAGGAAAAAAACTTTGCACTTCGTGATTTTGGAATTTATCTGTTGATGGCTTTATCCTTATTATTACAGAAACAAAAAGAAACATCATAAACCAAAGGAAACCAAGTTCAAGAAAATAATTTATTTAGTCAACTATGAAACGCTTTTAAGTGCTGCTTTAGTTGATGAGGTGTCATTTTTTTAATCAGGTCTAAAATGGAACTTATTTTTATTCAAAAGCTGTACAAATGGATATTCGAGAGATTTAACATTTATAAAATCACATAAGTTTTATAACGGATTAAAAAAGAAATTGTTATAACAAAAATGTTTTAGATTTGGTTCAAAACACATGTTTCCGTGACCGAATTAAATCAAAAACCTTTTTATTCTAAGAAGCTGACATTTTAGTGGAAGATTGAAATTATTAAAACGAAGATTAAAAATGATGTTTGGTTCTTATTAGAAGTCAGTGTCAAAACGTCGAAGGAAGCTATTATTAATAATCACAGTGAAAAGGTTGACGTCAAATGAACTTCTACTGGTTTTTTTTTTTTTTTATATACCTGCCTGGATTTCAGACAAAACCACGAGCACACTTAAATGTGTAACTTAAAAATAGTTTGGAAAATTATTCTCTTAGTAATTCAGACTTGGAAGTTAATATAGCAGGTTGTTTTCGGATTCGAACAGGACACGAATTGTTCGTTGCTCAAATTAATTAAAATTAAGCGAATTAAAAGAAATGATTCCTAAGAGTAACAAAGAATACAAACCTAGAACGAGGAGGAAACAGGGTCTTTATTTTTGCTAACAAACTTAAGGGAATTTGGATTATAACTATTTAACGGAGACATTATCTATGTTAAGTAAAAATGAAAAAAAAGTTCGTCTTATTATAAAATACATACAAAAATACGAAAAAAATGAATTAAAAAAGTGGTCACTTATTTGGTAAAAGTGTTCATTTTCCCTTTATCCAGTGAAGCCAAGGTTTCAACTAAACTATTAGTCCATCGATTGCTCAGTCTAAAATATTTTCTGGCAGCAGTTTCTTAAACTATTCACTGGTACAGGCAAATAAACGCAGATCTGAGCAGATTCTTCACCCTTATTTCCATAATACCATTTATAAATACAGTCGGACCTCTATTTAACGAAGTCGCTAAATCCCGAAAAAAAGTTCGTTATATGGAAAATTCGTTAAATAGAGATTCACCTTTTAAAATTACTTTAAACTACATAAAACAGATTTAAAATACTTAAACAATAAATATTATTAAAAAAGTAATAATTTGAATGACATAAAGCATACATTACCACATGCATATTTAAATTTTACTAATAAAGTCTGTTCATTTTGTCTGAGCTTTTTTTTTTTTTTTTTTA
>JAFIDM010006943.1:69135269-69158488 GCA_023159025.1 Thereuonema tuberculata
GAAATGGAAACTTATATGAACAGCATTCGTTTGGAAACCAGAACTGGAAGGAATGAAGTCTTCAAGTTGAATTTAAGCCTACATTCCATTCGTTCATTAATGATCTGTAAATAAAAAAACGCGGCGGGGGGGGGGGGGGGGGGGGGGAATTGGTTTTTTGATTAGTATTAATGGGGTTGGACTGAATCTTTAAAAAAATTTTATTAAATCCATAATCATACATGGTCTGCACGGAGACAGAGTCATTGTAGCAATTATCCGTAGTGACGATGAACACTGATTCCTTACACTTTCTCAAGAAATGCTTTTATTCTCTATATAAAATGGCTGCACGCTCAACATAAAGATATGTGAAAATTCAGTTTCAGTGGCGTCTCCTATTTATATTAAGGAACAGAATTTTCCACCCAAAGGCTATCCAATTTACATAAAATAAGGACCCTTACAATACCTTTGATAAGAGCAACTCTGGCCAACTTACTTCCTATTAATACTTTTGTCAGAATTTTACAACAGAAGGCTTTTTCATTTCAATCCATCTACAGATGTATTACTTCTATGTACATTCGTAAACTATCCAATATAAGTATGAAGAAATGGCCTCATACGACACAAAGAGTCATGAATATCAGGAATCACGAAGTCCCAATCCACCAACAGCAGATATTGGAAAAGATTAAAATTCAACCTCCCTTCCAGACCACAATTGCCTCAATTACTTGCGCTAATAGAACATCGCTAAACTTCCCAAAACCATGGTCGCATCCAATTTACGTTGCAGCATCGGTAGTGTAGTAAGAAGAAACATAAGAGCTTTCCACTTCAACCATTTAAATCCATTGGAATTTACAGGATTGACGACTTAGAAAGGCATCGTCAACTTGAAGGTCATTCCAGCAGACAAATGGGTATTGCGGTAGTTATGAACGACAGCCAATGCCATGAAATGACGAACACGTTTTTGGAAACAATGCCAGGTTTTCATTTTTTTCCAACTAGTTGTAAATGAGGGTTAAACTACAACAGAAAAGTTATACGTAATCTTGCAACCAACTGGTATCTGACATTAAGTCAGACAGTAACAGACAGTAAGTCCAAAAACCACTGTCCAAAAACAGTCCAAAAAGGTATCCTTCATCTAGACAAGAAAACCATTTCTTGAGACTCACTACGGATAATTGCTACAATGACTATCTTCGTGCAGGTCATATATGATTATGGATTTAATAAAAAAAAGTTAAAGATTCAGTCTAATCCCATTAATACTGATTGTGGTGAATGTAGATGGCAGGGAAGCCAAGCAACGCGACCTATAGATCTATTGTGCTATCCCACGGAAATGAGGACAGACGGAGAGCAAGACTGAGAAAGTATGGTGGGAGAAGTGCAGGGGAAACGGGAGAACTCCGAGAAAACCTGCCCAGCGCGGATCGTTCAATATCACGAAACCACATGAGAACCGAACCCCGGTACTCAAACGTGAGAGGCCAATGTGACAGTGACAACGCCAACCGCCCCCCCCCCATTAATACAGTACTTTTTTTTTTTTTTCTTATTACCCTTCCCCGTTTGTTTATTTACAGATCATTAATGAACGAGTGGAAGGAAGGCTTAAATTCAACTTGAAGATTTCATTCCTTTCAGTTCTAGTTTGCAGACGAATATAAAACGATAAGATGATATAAGACGATAAAATATTGTTGCCACACTGTTCGGATATTAGAATAAAGGTCATTTATTGTTCTGGAAAATACAGAATGTTGTGAAACAACTGAAAGGACAAAAGTGTTCATTTGATTCTGTGTATGGAGAAATGGAAAAAATGCATATGAACTACAGCAGGCACCTTTGAGAACGGTGTCTGTATGGGATATGTCCACCATGGAAGGCGATGCAACATGCATCACCACGTGTCATGCTTTGCACAACATTACCCAGCAGTTGTTGAGGCAAGTTATCCCTCTCCTCTGTCAGTGAAGACAATCCTGAACAGCGAGTGTTCGATGAAATGGTGCGTTGTCGTCCATGAACAGAACCACGGAAAAGGCGAACATGAGGCAGTAGAACTTCATCAATGTATCGTTAACCGATCACAGTCCCAGTTGAAACCACATGTAGAGGCCGACCCATGATGCCGACCCATACCATGATACTGCAAGTTGGATATCGGTCCCTTTTCTGGACGTTATTCAGTACCACTCTCACGCCAGAGCAGTTGGCGTCTACAATCCGATGACAGACTGAACCTACTCTCATCTGAGATTAATATGGAAGCCCATTCCTCTTCGGTGCAATTGTGATGCTCACGACATCATTGCAAATGGGCGGTACGGTGCAGTCTGGATAATAGGACACACACAACAGGTCTGCGGGCGTACAGTCCTCCCTGTCCCAAGCGTCTGGCTACAGTTTTTCGGGAGATCCGCTTTCCTGTGGCAGCAAGAAACTCACTGGTGTGCCGGTTCCGTTTTGCCGTTAGGGCAATGTACCTGGCTTCTCTAGGCATCGTACTTCTAACAATGCCGAACTCCCTGGCAACATCTGTTATTTGTCGCCATTCTTCGATCTTTCCAATACGGACACGCGTAAAATCATCTAAGTGATATCGGGAAGACATGCCGAAAATTTCAAGTTGGTCAATTTACGTTTTCCAGTAAAACTTTCCTTTCGAACAACAACTGTCCACATGCGTCCAATCCTTAAAATCTCTTATCAGCGCTGTCAGGTGATGCACAGGCATGGCAATGCAAAATTTGCATATGCTCACCTCTTCTTCCTGTGTCCTGCACTTATTCAATGGTCGACAAGTGGTTCCTTCCTTTTTGTGGTTGCTAGAGGTGATAGTGTTATCCTCCTTCGCAATTGTCCAGCAGTGTACATTGATTGTACAGATGCTTCTACTAATAATGAAGTACAAAGCATAAAACAGGGTTTATTCAACAAAACTGTTTTGTTGTTTGTTTGTTTTTTCTTTTTTGGGGGGAGGGGGCAGGGGGGAGTTTACAAAACTAAAAAAATAATCAAAGATTAACGATTAAGAACCTTATATGAATTCCGAATGTTGTTTTAAACAATTCGCAACGAATGATATCCCAAATTGATTGATAACTGATTAAATAACAGATCAATAATAGAGTTTTTTTTTTTTTTTTTTTTTTTTTTAAAAAGTTACTAAACTTCTAACTCTGTTATTCCATAACAAATAACATTTCAGTCCAAATGGAATAAATCCGATAAATTGTCTTTAAGAAAATGACAAGGGAAGTGTCCTTAGGAACTGATTCATCTGCGAGGGAGTGCCACCAATTATTATCGTCCACGAACCGAAGGATCGTTTCATTTCGCTGTGGATGAACTATTTTATCCGACGGGGTCCTTGTATGAGGCGGCAGCGCTTCTTTTTATTGAACGACCTCCCACGCTATTACGAGGTTGCAGCGCCCATTGTAACAGGCTCGTATTGTCTTGAAAGATTTTCGCAATGACTCCTGACGACATTAATTGAGTCTAGAACATTCATTTCCGTAGTCTGTAAATGATGAATATCACAATAGACTTTTTTTTCTCAGTGATTGACTCAAGTATAAGAAAATCCCAGCACTTAAAAAGAAACTGCACATTTCGAAATATTTTAAACCAATGGTTTTAGTTATACAGGGTGTTTCGGTAAGCGAAGAAATACTGGTTCCAAAGATCATTTTGAGTTGAAAATGTTTTATGACATTTTGTTGTAAGGGCCGTAGTTTTAGTTTTCTTTGCTTATCATATCTATATTTAGTCATGATATTTGTTATCCGGATTGCTTTTTGTAATAAACCTTTATCTTATTTACCTACACTTCTTAATGTGAACTGAGCTTTCTTTGATTAGGGACCATTCCCAAAGCATTCATTTCCTAACTCTAAAACTACTACAGCAAAATGCCATACAACATTTTCGACTTAAAATGACCTTTGAAACCCGTATCTCTTCGTTTTGTCTACCATTTCCGAAACACCCTGTACAACTAAAACCGTGCTGGAATTATTCACAAATAGACTTAGGAATAGAATAAGTCTCCGCTTTATCAATTTCTTAAAAATATATTTTTTTATGCTATTTTTTTCAATGATTTTAAAATTAGACATGGAATAAAAAAAAGTTTTATTATTTGGGGTTTTTTAGAAAAAAAGAGGCAAACTTAGTGTTTAGACATAATTATAATTTAAAGACAAGGAATAAAAAAAAATCATGAGTTATTTCATTTAAATGAAATACAATTTTAATTTAATGTAATTTTCAAGAGGGATTCGTGTAAAACGTAGTTACACTGAAAATAAAAAAAACATCAAACGATCTTTTAAGAGATCGCCTAATCTACTACTTAATTTTATCTCCAAATTAAACTTTTACAAATTAAACAAAAGTAAAAAAAACTGCGTAATTTAAAGAAAAATTCGATTATTATGTATTTTTTCCTTTTAGATTTAGATAGAAAATGATTGACAGAAGATTCTTTTCACTGAGATAGACGCCATCGTTAATCAAGAGTAAGTCCCAGTCAATCATACACTAGTCTGAAATCATTTGTCCGAGACTTGAATTTAAATTATCCTACAATAAACAAATATTATGGAAAAGAACAAATAATGTGAAAAATTTAAATTATCAGTCTTAATAATTGTCTTGGAATTTCTGTGAAGCAATTTATGCGGTGATAAAAATACCAGTTACATAGTACAGGAATAACCAAGGCGTGTACAATGTTCTAAATAATAAGAAAAAAAATAAGCATAAAAACGCACACGATTCACAATGATTATATTAAATAGCTCAGTGAATCGTTAAATATGTGCAATTTAAATATTTTTATCCTTATTTTTTCTTGTTATATCTGTGTTATGCTATTACGTATAAGTCTATTTTACAAATTTTTCATAAGCTCTGCTACGGGGATTAATTTACTGCCCTTTTTATTCTTAATTTGTTTTTTGATGTTTTTTAACTCAAGGGTCATTGTTTTGTTTATTGCTACCCTTTGTTTACGTTTCTTTGGATTTCACCCCTATGAGTACTGAACGAATCCAATTGACGAGAGATAGGAACCTTGAAACAGTCTGTCTTGGGTTCCCGGTACGAAATTTCCAAAAATAGTTGAGTGAATCGTTCACATGTGTGCGTCTTATGCTTATTTTTCTTATATGTTTGACGCACGTAAACTTTTGCTGTAATGAATATGTTCTAAATATTCGCCGTTACGGTGGACACGCAGGTCATACCGTTCCTACAAATTTTCTACCTTGAGATGACATAGCCAGGAAAGAAGAAACTGCCTGTAAGCCACAGAAGTATGACAGCACCTGTTCCAAGAAACAGCCATGATTCTCGTTTGTTGTTACGGTTCGTGGCTGTCCGTTCACCCTTTACACTGTGCCATTACACTCCCTGTCCATCGGAATTTTTCGATGACGCCAAGAATTCCTTGGTCTCTTGGGGCGCTTTCCGAAACGAAGAAGCTGAAACGGTTCCTCCATACTTAGAAGGCTGGGTCCTTCTTTTCGAGCTAGACACGATTGTAATATTCGACTAAAAATACCTTTTCTTCTGTGATAAGAACCAATATTGCCTCGTCTGATTCAAAACCTAACACCAGTTACTGTACAGTTTATATTCAAATAGGCCCTATTCGAATATGTTGATGTTCAGAAACGCACTATTATCGCGTGGGGTGGTGGAATGTTTCACCACTATTTGTTTTCCCCATTACTGTACATAAAAAAAAAAACCAAAAAAAAAAAAAAAAAAAAAACCTATGCATTTGCTAATTTAGAGATGTGTGAATAAGTAAATACAATATAATATTAAATTATAAAATGCAGAATATTAACTTATGAAACTTCTTTTATTATATCTAATTTCTCTATATTACACGATATTTCGAAATGCCTAATCGGCTTTTCTTTTTCAAGCTCCACCACTAAAAATAAATAAATAAATAACAAGATATATCGAAGGCTTAATCTGCCTTCTTTTTACAAAAAATAAAAATAAATTAACAATCATGAATTTCTAACAATTCAAAACGTGACATGCTCCACACGACGCATGAAGCATTATTACAAAAATAAAATAAAATGTCCAATTTTTCTTTTTGAAAATAAATTTTCTTATCTTTGAAGAAATAAATTCCTTAAATTTTCCTTTACATCTAAATCTTTAGAATAAATATATAAATTTCTTATCTTTGCATATCCTTTCGAAGTTAATATCCAAAATTGAAGGGCTTGGGGCAACAAACGTGTATCCACCATTTTTAAGATTTCGAGTTTTCTACTGCAACAAATGTGTAAACACTATTTCTATACCGGTACATTTAGTTCGGTTTGGTGATGCTACATGGCGCCAGTGGTTCTATCTGGCTGCTGTGCGGTTTGGTGTAAGCGCCAAGCCGCTTATATTCTAGTGCAAGAAACGTGTATGCGACGTTGGCAAACAAGATGGCTGCCTATGAACGCCCGAAACGTGCTGTGAAGAAAAGATTGTTGGAAGCAGAAGGTAAAGTTGTTCTCAAACTTAATATTATAATATTTTACGCTTGGTAAACAACCAGTCTACTAATTTTAATGTACCATACAAAACTAACGTGTGTTTTTTGTGTGTTATAGTATCGGAATTTGCGGCGCAGTTAAGCAGCAGTGACGATATATCAATCTCAGACGATGACACCGCATCGTTGTTTGTACCATCGGACCAGCATTGTATTCTACAAACGTCAGATGTAGACTTATAACCTAGGGATTCCTGACTGTTCCACAAATAACTCCTATATGTGTATGTGGGATGAAGCCACAGCGAAAAGAGGATCAGATGATTCACTTGTTGTTTACAAAGATACTTCGATCACACCGACGCTACCACCAGCCATATAACGTTATATTCGGACAACTGTGGAGGACAAAATAAGAACAAAACATGACTGATGACTTTAGTTATCTTGTTCAGAGTAAGAGGTTCAAGGTAATTGACCATAAATTTCTTGTATAGGGACATAAATTATTTGCCGTGCGATAGAGACTTCGGACTAATCGAAAAGGCAAAACGCAAGAAAACAGCAATTTACTTGCCAACTGATTACCATGATTTAGTCCGTAAAGCCAGGCTGCATAATCCTTTTGTTGTTTTACCAATGGCCACCCACAATTTTCTTTCTGTTGATAACTTAGCATCCAACCTTGTCAATCGTAAACAGGATGTAAGTGGTGAGAAAGTAAGATTCATAGACATTTCTTGGTTTCGTTAATCGTGTGAATACGCCGATGGCTACCAATTTCGGTATACACTCAATGAGCTGGAAGATTAGGAAAAGGTTTGCCTCATTCATCAACGTGCTAATCGAAGCGTTGCCGCGCCCAACAACCCACAGCCTAAGTATTCTGGGATTTGTGGAATATCCCCCCCAAAAAAAGAAGATCTGACAGACCTATTAGACTATATTCCGCAAAGTGACAGGGCTTTTTATTCCCGTGAAGATCAAATCTTCCCGTGGCCACAGATGTTGATAAAGATGCCTAACTCTATTACAATGTATTGTGTTCATTCCCAATAAATAGTTGTAATGGTAAAAAGGAGGTATTTTAATACATACACAGTTGTTGCTGTGAAGGTTGACGTGACAACTTGAGTTAATCATTGTGCAACAAACGTGTAAGCACCAAATTACTGCTTATAGTGCACATTTCTTTAAGATAACAAACAACAATGATTCATTGTAATGGATCAGTAAATTATTTAGAATTTAAACTTCCATACAAAAATAATGAAACATGTATTTATGCCTTATGTAGGGGTCGGGCAGGTTCAAACTTTAACTTTAAATATCTAAAATCACTAAATTGGTGGATACACGTTTGTTGCTCCAAGCCCTTCAATTTATGTCCGTTTTCGAAATAAATGTCCGAATTCAAATCCAAATTTCTTTATTTTTGAAGAATCCTTTTGAAAAAACAAAATAAAGTATCTTTTCGAACTAAATATGCAAAAATTTGCGAAGAAATCCTGATCGTCATAAATTTAAAATCTTCTTTCTCCTAAGACTCATGTCGTCAATTACATTCAAAATCATCATAAATAATGGTAGACTAGTACACAGAAGCTCGGTTATAATGCGATCTTTCGGATCCAAGATCGCGATATAACCGAACTTTTATTACTTCGTGACGTCAAAGACGTATATTGCACCCTATTATCGTCCACACGATTCCAAATTGATTTAAAATGGTCGTTTCGCGATTACCTACATCATTCAGAGCTATGTGAGAGAATTTTATATTTATAAATACATAAATCATTACCTTTTCAACATTTTGATGGGTTATATTAGCCAAAATCGATTTGGCGCCGCCATCTTGGCATCTTGTACAAACGACGAATCACGTGGATCGAAACTAGGTATTCATACGCCTATTAGATTACATGGGCCTCATTACTGGTTGTCATTGAAAAAAAATAGAAGAATAGATTCGATATTCATTTTGGTTAAACGAAAAAGTCCGCGATTCTGGTATTTTTTTAAAAATATATTGTATTTGACGCATTTTCGTGACATTAGGATGGGTATAGAGTCTCAATTACTGTAAATAATAAGGAAACAAGCATATTAATTTACACCTTTGATTTGATTGTAGGCGAAAAATCGGTAAATTTTGCAATTTTACAATTATACACCTTTTTCAAAATAGGAAGGGTCCAAGACCAAATCGCGTTATATCTGAGTTCGCGATATAAACAACCGCGTTATAACCGAGCTTCAGTGTATTTATGATTATTTTGAATGTAATGTAGAATATATTTCAATACATTATATAATACAGCATAAATAATTTTTCTGTACTTTTTCAGAAAAGAGTTGATATGAAGGATTTAAAACTGCATTCATAAAAAGGCAAGTCACATAAGATAATTGTTGAAAGTAATGCCTTTCAACATACACGTCATCATGTGACAATTATGGGGGTTTTTTTTCGTCATTATAGGTCTCAGCGCCTTTGTATTAGTTCTGTTGTTGGTCATAAGGCACACTTGTATTTATTCTTCTTTAAAATATAATTCTTCTCTTTTATCTAAGATGGTAAGATGCTTAGTTTTTTTTCTTTCTATATTAATTCACGACCTGAACGCAAGATTATTAAATCAAAAACCTAACAGGTTATGAGCAGAACAAGCTTCCGTTACTGTAGTTGTGATTAGAAAGAGAAATTTAGGGACATTTTATAGTATAGTCCGTTTATTGTATTTGTGAAGACACGTGATCACAGTTTAACCAATCATTATCATTTCCTTTCTTAACTAGAGTTATTGCTTGATCGCGTCTCGAATGTCGTTCTAAGTTACTTCCGATATTTACATCCTTTGTGTCCTCGCCCTATTTAAAGTTTTATTTTTATTATTTTTGTTGATTTATCAATATTAAGAATATTTTATTTTTATTTATTTATTTATTTATTTATTTATTTTCGATTTTTTTAGTCGTCCATTTCTGTTATCGATGCCGGCTGGTCTTTCTTCTTGCCCGGTGTTTCAAACAATAGGTAAGGCTTCGGTTTCCTTAACAATATTGAACACTGAATAAGATGAAATATCTGCTTTAGCTGTTTTACGATAGAGATAGACGACTTGAAATAAAAAAATACATTCCAAATGATTCCTCTCGATTGACCCTTCAAAGTTTTATTGGCACAAACGAACAATGGTGTGTATTCAGCAGCCGCCATGTTCAAAACGGAAGTACAGGAAATGACTAATGCTCAATCATTCACCATATATGGATTTGTCACGTGTCTTCACAGATGTGATAAATGGTCTATAGCAGGGGTGGCCAAACCGTGGCGCATTGGATGATAACAAGTGGCGCATGGCATGCTTTTGGTTGTCAAAAGAAGATTGTTTTGTTTTTTTTTGGTGTTAAAATAGGATTGTCGTTTGTTTTTTTTTTTTGGTTGTTAAAATTGAGTTGTATGGTGCAACTGAACTCGTCCGTGAAAAAATTGGCGCATGGTATGCTTAAGGTTGGCCACCACTGGTCTATAGTATTGTATACTTACAAAAAAGATAGCTGTTTAACAATTTGCCTCTTAGACACAGTTCGAAAAGTTAGAAGGGGCGGAAAAATTATGCCCCTTGGAAATTTGCAATTGAAAAGCGAGTTATGGTTAAAACTTGTGGGATCTTATTGATAAAAAGCCGTCTGATAAATCGAAAGATAAAAAGGCCTGAGCTGTCATAGATTTAAGATGTACCACATCCAGAACTGTAAAACTGCGAAACATGGAAACATGGACGGTGCTTCAAAATGTTTTCCAAGACCATGTATTAGTAGGTAAGGTTCGATTAATCAGAGAATTATCGAATCGAAACTGAATAAATCGACAGGGATGGAAGCTATCTAATAAAGTCACATTTATCGCACAATAGTTGAATTCGATTGGAGCTCTTCAGGACGATGAGAACTTGGCCCTACTAATTCCCTACTAATTTTTCTGTCAGGATTACCGACATCCTCTCGATCCAATGGTAGTGACACTAGAAAACTGTGGCACAAATCTCGTCCAATCCAGATTGTTGCAGGGAAATTATCGGCATAAACCAGACGTAAATACGTCCAATGATACTGCGTTGATTGTTCGTAGAGATAAGCAGGTATTTTAAGTGCAAAAAAACGACCATAAAGGGAATGCTTGCCCGATAAAAAGGAACACCAAAGATTATTCCCTAAAATCAGAAAAACCATCTGTGTCAATGTTATTCGCTAATGAGAAGAAAGAGAATCTCGTGATTTGGAATTCAATAGTAATATCAACTCACATCTGACGAAATTTACGTCACAATGCGGAAAAGAAGATGATACTGCCTTGAAATTAAAAACTGGTCAGGTATCGGAAGGCGAATGGATATAGATTCCGATGCAACTCAACATTTTCCTGGACGCCTGTTTTGGTTCTCAAAACTGAAGCCTCTAAACAATGGATCCGTAAACATGTTGACAAGCGACAGACTATTGGTGGAAGGAGTTGGTGATAACGATTTGGAACTTGATGTTAACAGGAAACGATCATCGACTAAAATTTGTAACGTGTTGTTGTTACCTGAAATTAAAGCCAACTAATTATCGTCAGCATGCTCATAGCTAAAGGTTTTAAAGTGTTTTCAGTTACGAAAAGTGCGTAGTGACAATGGTTGCGAGTATGAATAACGCCATGAAGAAGTCTCTAAAGCAAAATGGAATAAAGTGTGTGCAGAGATGGAATGTGCACCATATGAAAGCACAGTTGTAAGCTTAATATAAGCAGTGCTGGGAACAAGGTCTGACATCGCTCTTGCAGTGGGAGTTGAGCCAATTCAAGTCTAAACCTAGAATGGTCCATTGGGAAGCGGTAAAACGAATTCTTCGTTATCTCAAGGGGACCGTGGATCAACCACTGATCTAAAGAACAGGAGATACAGATAGCTTCATTAATGGACACTGCGCTTTGGACTGGGCAAATGACATTATCAACATCATAATTTGGGTGGATATGTTTCCCACTTAATGACGGAGCTATCAGTTGGAATATCAAGAAACAGCCATTTCTACAGCATAAGCGGAATGTATGTCGTTGACTGAAGCGACAAAGGAGGTTGTATGGCTCGGAAATCTGATGCCAGAGTTAACAGAAATTTCTTTGTTACTCCATTTGCCATCAACTTGTTGCGTGACAACCAAGGAGCTATTAGTTAAAAGTTAAAGTATCCCTCTACAGGCCTGGACAGGCCTTTGGGGCGCGGAAGGTCAGGCTCTCAGCGTTTCGTGACCAACGGGACGAAGTTGGAGTCGGATGGTCAGCCAGACGCCCGCCCGCCTTTAACTCCCGGGAAAGAAACCCGGTACCCATTCCACAGAGGGCTGGCTCACCCGTTTGGAGGTGAAAGGAGAGTGGAAAAATCTTCGCCCTCCGCCGAGGCCGGGAATCGAACCCGCAGCCAAGCGCTCTGACCACTTGGCTACCGGGCCCATACCAAGGAGCTATTGCACTTGCTAAAAATCCTTTGCATCATGCTCGTACGTAATCTATCGATGTGAGCATCATTTCATTCGGGACATTCATTTTGCTGAAGACCAGATCAGACTCAACTATGTTTCAACTGAACAATAGATTGCGAACGTTAACCAAAGGACACGAAAAAGCTAAGCACTGGTAGTGCACCATAGAAATGGGACTTGTTGGAAATCCAGCAAACTGATTGCCATTTGACGTTGTGCGACCCCCTGAACACAGAAGTAGGAGTGTTGAAAGTTACGCCACCTCAGGAAGTAAGTGTCATCAAGTGATAATTACTGTTTGGGTTTTTTTATTTCCTTGTAGGCCATAACGCCTCAGTTCTGTTGTTGACCGTAAGGCAACACTTGAATTCTGTTCTTTAAAATACAGTTGTTCTCTTTTACATAAGATAGTAAGATGTTTATTTTTATGTTTCTTTCTACATTAATTCACGCTCTGAATGCAGGACTATTATATCAAAAACCTAACAATAATAACCAACTGCCTGAGGATGCTGAACATTCATCATAGATTATAAATTCAGCATTTTCTAGTTTATCGTCAGATGCATTGAACAGATATTACAACAAATTTTAAATATTATTGATTGATTGGATTTCACTAATTTATTAATTTTTTGAAATCGTTAAACCACTCCAAAGATAATACGCGTCAGTATACACACAGTTTTTAAGACCTTATTTGTTTTAACTAAAAAATGCTTTCCAAAATGCAGAAATTTTTAAATTTTAAATTTACGGTGGAAAAGAAAGAAAGAAAGAAAGTTCCTTTCTTTGAAAACACTTTTAAAATTTTAAAGTAAATTAAAGGTGAAAAGTACAGCTGAATAATTAAAATTTTAATTAGCTTTCCTAAAATTCTTATTTATATAAAAATACTCCAAAATATTATAAATAATAATACCTCATTTAATCGAAAATCCTTCTTGATAATAATTACTAAATATTCGTTTTATATTGGTTTCGATTAATATCTGATAATATTTGGAATCATTATTCTCAGTTCTTGACTAAATGGTGTTTTAGAAAATAAAGTTTACATGAAAATGAAGAAGTTATCAAAGGGAAACTTTATAATTTCCTTCCTATTACATATATTTTTTTTTTTCTAATGGCAAAAATCTCTTTGAAATTTCTTAACCATTGGATTTCTTATCTCTTTCCATATATTTTATGGAAGACACATTTTCCTCATCATTTTCTTTGTACATCATGATTCTGTGAATGCCAATGATTTAATTTCACAATTTAAAATACAATTAGTTTCATTAATTTCCTATTTTTCACAGGAAAGAGATTACATTTTGAAATTGTTAATCTTAATGTTGAAATTGATTAATTGTAATCAAAATCGAAGGTTTTTACGTATTATACTAAACCATTTCATTAAATCTGTAAAACCTAAAGTATTAGTGGGTTTATCTACGGCAGTATAACATTACACTATAAACAAAAATCTCTTAAATAACGAGAATGTTAATTTATTTTTAAATATAAAATTATAGTTAATTTTGATAAATCAAGAACATAAAAGATGAAGAGTACCAAAAATTTAAGTGAAATATTTCTTATTTTAGTTTTATAATAATTTCAACTACTTCTTGTTTTTCAATTTTTTTAAATAACTTTTTTTTTTGTAAAAGTAATCTTAAGAAAAAGTAAATAAAAGAATATTTTTTTAAGATGAGTTGTAATTACTTTTAAATATACATAGAGATTGTAACGGCTCTATTTTCATGTATTCTTGTTTCATGCTAGTTCAATTGACGAAGATGAAGAAATCATTTTTTATTTCGTTAGTAATTACAAAAAACGTTACAGTGGTGCAAATTTTCAATGATTAAGCAAAATTTCGGTTTAATTTTATTCCGTTTATTCCGACAAAAAATGTCACATGATAACGAATACATACGTGGGAAATGATTCACAAATATTAGTCATTCAAAATAAAAAAGTTGAATAAATTCTATTTTAAAAATATCGTTTTAATGTAAATTAAGAAAAAAATGAAAAAAAAAATTGTTTTGTTTTTAAACTGTCACTAGTGACATCTAGTGTCAGTTATAGAAATTTTTGAAACGTTATAACTTCACTGCTTTACAGGTTTTCATAGGACAGTTTTACAATCTCTTTTACATTTATCATAAATTAAGATGTTATATAGATGATAATTATATAAGAATTTTTATAATGACAAATAAATATGAATTTTAGGATTGGCAAGTTTTGAGATTTTGAGACTAAGCTAACTTTGTGTCGACTTATCTAAATCTACTGAAAACGTATTGAGTTATTCTCAATGAAGAATTTTACATTTATTACTGTTCATCAGCAATAAATGAAAATTTTTCAATTAGAACAGACACTTACTTTAAGTAAACTTTTTAATGAAATTACGCAAAAAAAATCTATTAACATTTATTTATAAAATATTGAATAATATCTTAAAACAAAGAAACAAGACGAGTATTAAAAAGTTATTGTAAATAAATTTGATGTTAAATATAAATAAGAAAAAAAGAAAATGCTTTGTAGTTAACATTTTGAGCCTGGTATTGAATGAGAAGAACTTTCCATTATTTTGAAGCCATTTTAGGAGGAATTTTAGAAGAATTTCATCTCCAGACCAGATTCTTACTTGGTTTTGTTTTTGTAGATAAAAAGATGGCAGCGATAGAATCTGACAGAACAAAAACATTAGCTACAGAGATATTGAATTGCTAATAAACATCAATGCAATCGTAATGGGGAACAGAAAATAAGGAATTATTCTGATCTCGTAATTTGCAGAGTTACAAGTAATTAGTCTTTAAAAGTCCAGTTCACGGGTCAGATATGTCGGAACCTGGGTTCGAATCCCGACATCGGCATGGATGTTTATTTCCTTTCCTGTGTTTGTCTGCTTCTTCGTCTTTCCTTTCAGGCCTGAAGTCATTTCGCAATGGGAAACCATCTCAGTTTCTTCCCATGATATTAAAAAGGATCCTTCGAAGTGTTTATCCTGACGGGAATCCTTTGAATTCAAGCATCAGAACACTGAAGACGAAGAGTCCTGAAATGAATCAATATTTATTCACTATAAACAATATCTTCATAGTCTTAAATTTATTTGAATATATTTTAACAGGAAAAATTGTAGATGGATGAAGTAAACTGAAAAAGAATTAGTAAAGCCCATCGTTAACACAACTGAAGAATTTGAAAGTTTGGATTCATCGTTGTTTCAAGGACAGGAATTAAATATTTCGAGAAATACAATTGGAGAATCTTGATATAAACTTGAGACACTACAACCTAATCATAGATAGGCCTAGTAGGTTTTTGTTTTATTTGTTTAAGTGAAAAAGAAAACAAAACAAAACAAAAAAAGAAACAAATTAAAGAGGTCTCTGTGCATTAAAATAAGAAAAGTTCTCTCGCTTTCAAACCCATTTCTATCCTTTAGGGGCTTAAAATACTTTTTTTTTTTTTCTTTAATAAATATTTTAGAATCATCAGAAGTGACTTAGCTTCTGTATATCATTCTATGAAAGTTACATCAAGTATTTGATCAAAACATTGAAATGTATCCTGTGTCCAATATGTTGTTACAGTGAAAAATATTAATACAGTGAACCCTCGTTATAGCGCGGGCGATGTTCGCGATAAGTTTATACAGGTCCGTGCGGCGTTAGTGAGTATCGCATTTTATACAGATCCTTGCGGCGTTATCAAAATATGACTGATGAAATGATTAACAAATCCATTTGCGGTGACAAAGATTGTCAAGAAGAAACAGAAGATGATGATGAAAGTGCCAGTGGGATAGCTGATATACCGCCAACAACCAAAGAAGCAATAACAGCCATGGAAACTGTTATAAAATGGGCTGAATAACAAGAAAAATATTAACAGTGTCAGATTATTGCAATTAGAATCTTTCAAAAGGGAAATGATACAGAAGTTATCAAAAAAACAAAAATTACTCACTTTTTTAAGTGATGTTTTGTAATTGAAATGATGTCGAATACATAGATTTTAGCAAGTTATAGATAGTGTTTGTTTTTACCTATTTTCAAGCGTACTTTATGTACGTAAATAAAATAATAAGTATATGTACTTATTAAGATGTATAACTATGTTATGTGAATTTTAATAAAACACTTAATAAATACTGTAAATTGGTTTTTTTTTTTTTTTTATTAAAATACATAATATGTATAAAGTTGATGGGATGTTTCACTATATAGCTCAAATCGTTCTGATAAGTGAGTAAATTTCTTGTGTCGCCACCGCACCGCTCGGTTCACCTTATAATGCGGGTGTTGTTTCCCGCCCGACATGCGCGTTATATCAGGGGTCCACTGTAATTTGTCTCCAAAATTGAAAACTTAATACCGACCTTTCTTCTCTACCATTTTTTCACTTTATATCTTACGTAATGTAAAAGGACCTCTAACCTCCATTTTTAAAATGATATATTCAATTAGATGGAATAAGATTTTGTTTTTGTTTTTTGTTTTTTTTTTGTTTTGTTTTTCAGATAAACCTACTAAGTCACTGCACCTTAGGAATAATATGGGAAAAAAAAATGCCGTCGAAGATAATATTGTTATTTTTTTTAAAGCATTTTAAGAAAAAAATGCCTATGGCATTATAATCAGACCCCACCTAAAATTACTAACAATTTCATAAGTCTTTGTCAGCAATTATTTACTTTTCGCAGAAAAGATAAAACCTATTCATATCAAATAGATAGCATCGGTAATTACAAAGAAACAAACATAGTAAATAATTAAATGGAAAAACTATTTTAAGTAAAGAAAAATATTATCATAAATGTAGTCTGGAATCGTCTTTATTCTTTAGATGAAAAATTGAACTATCTCCTTCACTGAAGGATGGTTAGTTTGTCTTCCATAGTTTATTGCTGTTCAATTTAAAATTGTTATCACAAACGTTTTTGGATTTCCCTAAATTGATAAAATATTATCGGAATCAGGTGGATCCTGCAAAGCTTAAATAAACAGTAAAAAACTCGCCCAAATGAAAATTGGAGAGAAAATTCATGTTTTTATTTTTTACGCGCTAAAAAAAAAAAATTCATAGCGGCTGCAGTAAGCGTGCACATGAATTTTCTCTCCAATTTTCTTTTTGGCGAGTTTTTTATTGTTTATTTAACCTTTGTAGGCTTCACTTTGATTGCGAAGATATTTCCTCGTGGTCTGTGTTGTTTACAGGTGACTACTCCCAGCTGATGACCTCCATATTAGTGTGAAACAACTGTTCTAGGATGTCACTTAGTGAACAACTTGGTCATTGACGTATATTGACAAAATATTAGTTATATTTACGTTTAATTATATTGATTATCTTAAAAACGTGAATTTGAAAACATGAATGTTATCAATGACCACAAAACCTATTTGGAATCAATAGCTTCTTCACTCGCGGTTATTTATTTCCTTCGATTCTGTACACAAAATATAAAGGAGGCTCTTAAATAGGATCCATCTGTGTATCCGTCCGTCCCCACCTCTAGACCAAAATATAAGTCGGACAGACATGAGTAGAGGTGGGGAAATTACGATTTCCGGTCTGTGGTCACTTCGTGGTTTCACAGGAAGTGACAGCCAATGAAACCTGTGCAGGGTCGCTATGAAAAGATTTTTTTTATCTTTTATTTCTTTACTTATTTGTTGAGTAGGAAATCGTTTATTGTCTCCAATCTGTCATTATAATTTTAGAAATTACCCTCTGTTACTTTTTAAGGTTTAATAATCCTATTTGAATGGTGAATATCAAGATTTTGGGGCTCATTCTTCAAAAAAAAAAAAAAATTACAACTTTGTACTGCTTTAAAGAAAGCTGATCGTAATTTCAGGAACGTCTTGTTTATAGATTTGTTTTGTTCACAATATTTGTACGACCCCTTTCTTCATCGTTTTCACTGATTCCATATTTTCGTTCAATTCTCTCCTGCTTTGTCAGAATAATTCTTTTCTTATTCTTAATTTTGTGAATAATCGTTATCAGTGAAATTCATTTCATTCTTGGAATAAAAAAAAAGGGGAAAGAACCAAATTGGTTTTTCAGTTTTAGATAAAGAGTTCACGAACTAAAAAGCTAATTTTCCTATCACAACTAATAGATTAATACAAATCGACACAATAAGAATTCATTACAACACTATCGTTCACTACCTGTAAAAGAATCCCCAGACTCAGATAACCTAAAACTACCTGGGGATGTAATGTCTCACCTAATAGAATCGACCAACAAAGATTGATTAACAGACTAATATTAAAAACATTCAGGCTTTGGAGAGGGTTTTTTTTTGTCCACAAACAATTAAGAAACAGAATTAAACCACTTAAAAGAGACTTATTTTTCTTCAACTCTTTCTATTTAATTGTTTTATATTTGGTTATTTTATTCGTTTTATTCTCTAAATTTCACAAACTATCATCCATTACATTAAATAATTTACATTACATCAAAAGTACATTAAATTTTGATAATTGACTTTGCTTTCTTTAAATTAAATTTAAAAGTAAAATGATCGTAATACTAAAATCTACTGCGAGAGAAGGATCTTTGAATTTCATCGATTACACATTTCAACCTAAACACTTTTCTTTTTTCTTTCTAGCACTGCGTGGTAGATTCCAGATTAAGATCTTGTACCGGATGTGGATAACTTTTGTCGCTATCAAATATTAATCTATATTTTGATATGAATCCTTATTTGTAATATACACTGAATTCACGAATTAAAACTCTGAAAACTTTATTTTAATGGAATTTAGATAAAGATTAAAAGAAAGCTTAGAAGTATTAAAATATATGCACATAAACGCATCCTTAGCAACATTAATACTATAGAGAAAAAGGAGGCTAGACTTGTAATGTTGCTTTCCGTCTAAACTAGGGCGACACCACTCTCGAATTTCTTTGAAGTGAGTGAGAAAGTGTTATATGCTTAGGTTTTCCCATATCGTTAAAAATCCACCTTATCCCCTTATTATTAATTCCAAGGATTATCGTAGATTTATTATTAATAATAATTCTTTATAGACACACATCGCATTTCCATTGAATATATTTGTAAAGCAATCAATACACAAAATGATTTTTTATTCCACTCCATTATTTAAAATAAAAATAAAAAAAATGCGAGTTTCAAGCATTAATCATGAGTGGATCCGTTTGATAGACGTTGAACAATGAACGTAAGATAATAGGAATTCATTTCAACGATAATAAATCAAAAAGGAAGTGAGGCTATTTATTCACAGTCCACGAACGCTATGGACTGTTGATTCGACAACTTGAATGTCAAGTTTCCGGATAATAAATCTTAGCCAGGATACATCAATCGATTGATATCTACATTAGTGAATCTTTTTTATGTATTTCTTTCTTTCTGAATATAATGTAGATATCCTCTAATAAATCTTATCCAGCTAAAATTTATTTGGGAAAATAGTCTACACTTTCAAGCTTTACTAACTTCGTGAGTTTTAAAGAAAAAAAAATGTCAGTTGTATTGATCTTTCCTGCATAGCCATGTTGTTTCAGTATTCTTTGTATATTGTAAGCTATAGTTGTCTAAAATACAATAACATATTTGAGAAAGTACTATAACAATTTCCTCTTTTAAGTGAAATGAGAAAAATGTTTGCAATTAAGTAAAAATTAAAATTCAAGTTCAAATTAAATTCAATAAACACACATTTTTTAAGTTTGAAAAAAATATATAATAAAGGAATTTTGTATACATTACATTGCGGAAATCGGTTTTCAAGCCCTTGCACAGGGCTTGAAAGCCGGTCTCCGCAATGTAATGTATCCAAAATTCCTTTACTACTAATGTATATTTTTTTCAAACTTAAAAAATGTGTGTTTATTGAATTTCATTTTTATTATTTTAATTCCTTATCTTATATTTATATAAATATATTTCAAACTTAAAAAATGTGTGTTTATTAAATTTTATTTGAACTTGAATTTTTATTACTATTATTGACGTTTTACATATCAATTGAGTAAAAAGGAAATTAAGAACTTCTCTTAATTAAAACCGATTTATTTATTTATTTATTTTCGTTATTGAGAAATGGTTTTTAAAATGAAATATTACGAAATCTCTCTAGACTTTGAAATTTTGTATTCTATTTACAACTCTCGAAATCCTTGTGTTGTTTCTTAAGAGCTACTTTTCTTTCGGCCAAGGGAACCGCTTCTACTGAATTTTAAGAAGAATCAATATTTTCCCCAAAACAGGATAGTTCTTTATAAAACTGAACAATTATCAAATTCAGTCATTTGTATCTAATCTCCAAAATGTCATGAAAATGTTTTAGTTTAAACGTGTAAGTTAAAAATAGTTAAATTTATTTAGAACTAGCTGTACCCGGCATGCGTTGCAATGCCACTCAAAGAAAGAAAGGGCTCGTGAGAAGGAGCCGAAAATATAAGGTCCCAGTGTCGATCGCGGGTGGGACACTTAGGTCCCTGTGTCGCCATCTCCACCCAAGTGTGGTGGACCTGTCCCCCATAGGAGAGCGAATTTTTCTCTTTTTCCAATTGACTTAGGGGCCCCGAGAAGGGGCCCTAAATATAAGGTCCCGGTGTCGATCGGGGGTGGGACACTTAGGCCCTTGTGTCGCCATCCCCCCACCCAAGTGTGGTGTCCCTGCCCCCGTAGGAGAGTGAAGTTTTCCCTTTTTGCAATAGACTTGGTGGGGGGCCGAGAAAGGGCCCTAAATATAAGGTCCCGGTGTTGGTCGGGGGTGGGACACTTAGGCCCTTGTGTCGCATCCCCCGCACCCAAGTGTGGTGTCCCTGCCCCCATAGGATAGTGAAGTTTTCCCTTTTTGCAATTGACTTGGGAGGGGGGGCCGAGAAAGGGCCCTAAATATAAGGTCCCGATGTCGATCAGGGGTGGGACACTTAGGCCCTTGTGTCGCATCCCCCCCCCCAAGTGTGGTGTCTCTGCCTCCCATAGGAAAGCGAATTTTTCCTTATTTGCAATTGACTTGGGAGGCCCGAGAAGGGGCCCTAAATATAAGGTCCCGATGCCGGTCGGGGGTGGGACACTTCAGCCTTTGTGCTGGCTTCCTCCCACCCAAGTGTGGTGTCCCTGCCCCAAAAAGGAGAGCGAATTTTTCCCTTTTTTGCAATTGACTTGGGGGGGGCCCGAGAAGGGGCCCTAAATATAAGGTCCCGGTGTCGATCGGGGGTGGGACACTTAGGCCCATGTGTCGCCATTCCCCCAACCAAGTGGGGTGTCCCTGCCCCCCATAGGAGAGCGAATTTTTCCTTATTTGCTATTGACTTGGGGGCCCGAGAAGGGGCCCTAAATATAAGGTCCCGGTGTCGGTCGGGGTGGGACACTTCAGCCTTTGTGTTGGCTTCCTCCCACCTAAGTGTGGTGTCCCTGCCCCCCATAGGAGAGCGAATTTTTCACTTTACACAATATTTGTGTAGTTCTTATTTTGACCACCAGGTTGGATATTGGGTTTTTCAGGGCTTTTACCCCTTTTCAACCCCTTTGGGGGGGGGGGGGGTCCGGGTTCTAAGGTAGCCTATCTTTTCCGCAGTGTCCTAAAGAGTAATTCTGCAAAGTTTGGTCCAGATAGGTCAAAGGGCCTAGGAGCGTATAAAGGACAAAGGGACACAGAGACAAAGAAAGAAAGAAAGATACATTCATTTTTATATATATAGATCACGGATTTAAATAATACAAAATTGTATGCATTGCTATTAAAGGATTAAGATTAAAACTGAGATTGGAAACGTCAGCTACTGCAATATTCGTTGAATATTGTAGTTGTTCTTTTCTAGATAGCGTTCATTTAAATGACAATTCCATAACGACACAAAGTGATTTCCACTAACTCCTAGAATCTTCGAATAAACCCATACATCTACACAATCAAACTTAGCATTACCATAAAACATATTTCTCTCTATGTGATATTATAAGTGTTCGTAATTGCCCTCAGACTGAAGAAAAACACTAAAATCATTTGGACAGATTCATTTCACATGATAAGAACACCATTTCAAGCGTATAGGGCTTGAGCCTCTGGGGTGATCTAAACGTAACGAAGCTACTCGAAATTACAAAGAACCAAGAAAGCGACACACAACAAAAATGTATTTTAGTTGATTGGATGTTTTTGTTGAACTTATTAGTTAACGAACTCGATTCGAAAGATCCAAAAGCTTATTCAATAAAACCAATGAAGATGTAAAGTACGAAAAAAATTAAGGAAAATTTAATAATATAGAAGTGTATGTGGCTGGAAGAACAAAAGAATAACTATTCTAAAAGAACGAGCTGTGAACTCTTTATCTGGGGGCACGGCAGTGCCCCCGCCAAGACGAGCCGAAGGCAGGAAGGGCACTACGTACCTTTTCTGGAAGTGTTTCGTCGTATTTTCGAACCCTCATAGCTTAGCTTCGGCCTAGATAATACTAGAGAGCTCAACTTTTCAGGATATGATGCAGTTACCATACTAATGAAATACGCTAAGTTTCATTTATTTAGCTTTTATACTTTGGATTTTATTAATACCTAAAATACGTCGATTCCGTCACTCACTCACTCACTCACTGACTCATGATCATCAAAATCTCTAGGGTACTTCCTGAAGTCCTAGAAAGCTGAAATTTGGTATGCAGGCTAGGATTAGCACACAAACAACAAAAAAATTAAGAAATCCGTAACTTTCACATTCCAACCCCTCATAAAGGGGGGGGGGTCTGGTTATGTATTATCGAACCCTCATAGCTTCGGCCTGGATAATACTAGAGAGCTCAAATTTTCAGGATAAGAAGCAGTTACCGTACTAATGAAATACGCTAAGTTTCATTTATCTAGCTTTTATACTTTGGATTTTATTAAGATCTGAAATACGTCGTACCCTCAATGCTTCGGCCTAAATAATACTGTGTAATGATGTGATTTCTTACAAAAGTGCAAACAGCTTATATATACAAGTTGACCAATAGAAAAACAGAAAAGTAGGGTATTGAAAAAAAAATCCATTTTCTAAATAATCTTAAAACTAAATTTAGTTGTAATAGATAATCCCACCCAAAACACTTCGTGTAAAATAAGTTGCCAAGACTCACATGCTCATAACGCTTTCACTGT
>JAFIDM010006943.1:69181043-69192465 GCA_023159025.1 Thereuonema tuberculata
CGTCTGATCTTTGCTGGCAAACAGCTGGAAGATGGTCGCACTCTTTCAGACTACAATATTCAAAAAGAATCCACACTACACTTGGTACTTAGGCTAAGGGGAGGGATGCAGATTTTTGTGAAGACATTAACAGGGAAGACCATTACATTAGAAGTAGAGCCTAGTGATACAATTGAAAATGTGAAAGCCAAGATTCAAGATAAAGAAGGCATTCCCCCAGATCAGCAAAGACTTATTTTTGCTGGAAAGCAACTGGAAGATGGCCGTACCCTTTCTGACTACAACATTCAGAAGGAATCCACACTGCATTTGGTGCTAAGGCTGAGAGGAGGTATGCAGATCTTTGTGAAGACATTGACAGGGAAGACAATCACACTGGAAGTGGAGCCAAGTGACACAATTGAAAATGTGAAGGCCAAAATTCAAGATAAGGAAGGCATTCCCCCAGATCAACAGCGACTTATCTTTGCTGGAAAACAACTTGAAGATGGCAGAACCTTGTCGGATTATAACATTCAGAAGGAATCCACATTGCATTTGGTGCTCAGGCTTCGAGGAGGTATGCAGATTTTTGTGAAGACATTGACTGGCAAAACAATCACATTGGAAGTGGAACCCAGTGATACGATAGAGAATGTGAAAGCCAAGATTCAAGACAAAGAGGGTATCCCACCTGATCAACAGCGTCTGATCTTTGCAGGAAAGCAGCTGGAAGATGGCCGCACTTTATCAGACTACAACATTCAGAAGGAATCAACATTGCACTTGGTTTTGCGTTTGAGAGGAGGACAGTAACATTTTTCAGTGAAATTTTGTTTTTATATGGAACTGATCAGATCTAATGTTTGCAAAAGTATACAGAAAGTAGTTTAATATGAAAGTGTTGCATATTAAAATTTCAGAGGTATTTTGTATAGTGTTTTTCAGCAATGAAAACATGAACTATTTTTCAACCATTATTTACTGAACTTTAATTTATTGGTATAAAGTTTCAAAATCTGAGATTCAAATAAGACAGTTGTCTGCTTGTCACTTGAAGCTTTGATTAAGAATAAAATTTTCAATTTGAGTTTTAAGCTTGCTTTAAGTTGCATTTTCTTTTCTTAGATTTTAAGTTTTATTTTTCTAATTGAATCTTGTAATTTAAAAAAAAAAAAATCTATATGCAAGAGTACAGCTAATTAGAACCAAAACTCTTAAAATGATTAGTGATTCAGCAATTTATAAAAAATGAACAGGATTTTGCTCAGCCCTTCATTTAGATTTAAAGATCAGAATTTAAGATTTTTTTGCAAAGAATAGTCTTTCTAAGAATTGTTAAAATTCATTAATAAAATTGAGTTAATCTTTAAAAGAAATATTGTGCAAACAAAACTTGAATTTTATGTTAAGTTCCCATATTTTTTTTTAGTAGATCTTTTCTCAAGCCTCTACTATTAAATATTTGTAACATCACACCAAATTTAAATGTAAAGACTACATTTAATATGAAAAAAAGAGAAGATGTGTAATCTTTTTGAAAATTTGCGTTTTCATATTAAATGTAGTTTTTACATTTAAATTTGGTGTGATGTTACAAAAAGAATTCTAAATTATTTTTTTTTTTTTGATGGTCAATATATGATGTTTGTGGGAAGTAAAATTTTAGGAGGTAGGATGAGAAATACTGTTTTAGCAGGTTTCAACACAATACTTCAACATAACAAATGAAGTTTGGTTCAGTAAACTGAGCAAGTAATTTAAGTAGCAAAATAATTAATCTAAAGAAAAAAATTTTGAATTATACCCAGTTACTCAAAATGTTAAAAAAAAAAATTTATTTTAAGTTAAGCACAGTATGAATTTACCTGAAAATATTTAGAAAAGTTCTAACAATGTAACCTCAATGATATTGTGAATTGAGCTTTAACTGGCATCGCTGTATACAACAAAACTTTAGAAATTCTAATTTTTTTTTTTTTTTTTTCCTACATCCTAACTTGGGATTCCATTTCCCAAAATGCCTTATTCTGGCACTTTTTTAGAGCTATTTTTTTTAAGTCTTCAATTTTGAAAGGACTAACAGTCTAATCAATGTAATTGAAATTTGATAAAATGCTTTTTAGGAGTGCGGAAATTAACAATATAAGCAACGAAATACCCCCCTCCCCTTACAATAACAGATAAATAAAAAATCTTTTTATTTAATTCAATTTGAATATAAGGGGTGGTTCTTGAAGTAAAAAAAAAAATACGAAAAATTATTATATAAATCTATATTGTCTTGCGGAAGTATAGAAAACTTGTTAATTGTTACTCTTCATATTACACACCAATAAACATTTTAAAGCATAATACCAAGAAATTAAATTATGAAGAGTAATAACTTTAAAGTAGTAGTCTGCTGCAATTACATTGATTATTACTGTTACTCATCGAAAGCACTAGTGGAAGTTTTATTGATACTTAGCATAAATCGTTTTGAAATGACTATACATGGTTTTCTAATTTATTCTTTCTCGGGCAACAGATTCACAGAATAACATAACTGAAATAATAATAATAATAACGCATTTTTAAAGTCTAGAAATACAATCAATTCAGTCTCCAGTGAAGATAAGAATTGGAAACGTACAGTTCCATCCATTATGTGAGGGGGCTAGAATAAAAAAAAAAAAAAGCTAAATCCATGTTTTGAAATTTCCACAAAATAAATTTTTTTATGTGATAACGTTGTATGAAGAAATCTTCAAAATCCTACTTTTGAGTAGGAATTAGAACTTAATGGATAGCACACTGAACGCCTATAATGGCAGGTTATTCTTTTATTGAATAATTAAAATCGATTTAGATGCCTTTGATTCTAGCCCGCTCGTGTATAAAGAAGGGATAATTTCAGACTTAAGAAATTCCAAGAAGTAAAAAAACTAGGATGGGCGGTTTTGGAAAAAAAAAACTTAGATTTTTATAATTTGTAGGTTTATTTCTTTAAAATATGCAAGTTACGGATTTGGTGTATTGATAAATAAAAGGATGGGACAGCTTGACTCCCTACCGAATAAGAAACCTGTTACATATGATAGATGGCTGGTGGAACCCTAGGATCCGTCTGGAAGAAAAACAACCGTAGAACAAACCTTGTCATCGCTTGGAATTGAACCCAGGATCGCGTAGAGTATAAAACCGTATCAACTGTTCTTAGAAGTAAATACCCACTTCATTTTGGTCTTGTCTTTTTTTTTTTTTTTTTTTTTTTATTATAAATTTTAATCTTATTTTCGCCAGTCAAATTCTGCTTCACATGTTCACGCAGACTGACGTTTACGATTAACTTTGAAAGTAAATTTGAGACTGACGGCAACCATGATGTCAAATAGTTCGACAATTTGATAACTAATAGCACGAGTGAATTTTCCTAGTTTGAAAACATCCACAAAAAATAATTTTAAAATTGTCAGTACAGTCGATTATTTGTCAGTACAAACTTATAATAATTCACATCATACAAAACCTTTTGCTTGCAGTACAATATTTACAGAAAGGTGGAACTGTTTGGACTGATGGATATTGGGTAACTTGGTTCAGTGATGTAACTAAGGGTGTTTTGGGTTTTTTTTTTTTTTTCCCCTTTTGAAGCTCCGTGTAAATTAAAACATCGTTATTTCCGTATTTGTTTCAAAACTACCTTATTTTTTCCCCCCAATCCCAAGGCTAAACAGAATAACAGATTTTTGAATTTTGTGAACTTGATGTATTCTTTTCTTTTCAAAATGAGAATAATTTATGAGAAAGGCGTGAAGTATTGCGGAAAGGCAGGCGGTAAGAGGTTTTTAACATCGGATTCTCGTAGCACTCTTCAGAACTAAAAGATTTCGCAATTCAGAATAGATTTAATTGAATCCATTCGAGGTATAAGATCATGTTTGTCAACATTAAATATTAATATTTTCTGTTAGTTGACGTAAAATTGTTCAAACAAAACAAGTATTGCTATCTTTGAATTATTAAATAAGTTTCCTGATATTTAATTAATGTTGGTTTGAAGTACTGTAGACAGTCAGGCTGAGAGCAATAAAGTGCTTCTTTCTCAATAGACCTTTTTAAGTGGTGTTGTCACAACCTACGTCATTTCAGAGCCGGTTGCTAGGGTTTTAGCATTGAAATTAGTTACGATCAAGCAGATGTTTATTTTGGTTTTTCTTTGAGAAAAGACACAAATAATGAAATTATCAAAGCATTTTTTTTTTAATACTTCAAGAAGCCCACCTTAGGATTCCGTCTTATTTTTTTGAATTTTAGGAGAAATATTAAGACTACAAAAAAACTATTTTTAGGATCAGACTGCCATAGATCACGTTCCACTCGATATTGAGAGGTTCTGATTGGTTAAACTCAAAAGCCATTCCAACAGCAGACAGAAGCGCTCTATATAGGATGCAATGTGATTTTCTGCTATAAAAAGGTATTTCTTCCATCTTCACATTTGTCATCTTCCAGCCATATTACTCAATTGATGAAAAATTTCTTTGCAAAACGCTATGAGCCTCAGTTCACTTAAGTTTTTAAATGATACATAATATCAGTATGTAACTTAATATTCTTTGGTTTACATTCAAAGCCACATTTTTCAGTAGTATGTGTGTGTGTGTGTATATATATATATATATATATAAAATAAATAAATTGAGTGAGTCGACATAAGAAATATGTGCAGCTTTTGGTTTTCATTTCAGAATCAATATAAGATAGGCTTATGTATGCAGGGTGTTTCTATAGTATAAAGGCATACTTGTGGTGGTTTTTTTTGTTTTTTTTTTACATTATTAGAAAAAGTTATGATAACTGGGAGTCGTTATCTGTAATTCTCAGATGAAAGCACATTAAAATAAAACGTAAGTTGCTCTTTGTAGGCCTAGTGGTTCATTAATCGCCTATAGAGATCCGGGATTTTTCAGATAACTTCTGAAGATGTGCTCGAGGGTTCACCCAGACCTCTGTAAAATGAGGCCTATTCTTTTTCGGGGATTAAAGGCCGGGTTGATTCCGGCTGACAAATCAACTGGTAGGTCATCGGAGCCTATGCCTTCGACTCACTCGTGAGCCAGTAGAAAAAACACGAAACCTATAGTTGCTCTAACTCATCTTACCGTAGTTCTTTTAATTTCTGAAGAAATGTTTCAAAAGATTTTCAAGTATTTACTGGTTAGTTTTGTTTCAAAGATTTGTTCATTGGTCCAAAAGTTCTTGGCTGGCTGGAGCTTTCAAAGCAACTAGATCGGCGAAATGTTTAGCTTTCCAAGTATTCATATGTGAACGAGTAGACATAAATATTTTACCTGAAAGTCAAATGTTGGAAGAATTTTTAAAATCTAAATATATTGGTGGCATCCAATAATTAAAGATCAAAATATTGCTTTTTTTTTTTTTTTCTTTTTTTTTTTTTTAACCATTTAGTGCGATATTAACAAAAAAAAAACCTATAGTTTTACTGCGAAAAACCAATTAAAATCAGTGTTGGTTAAAAAAAGAAAGCAATTTTTTTTTTCCAAAAGCATTAAGCAAAAATGTAAAAATAAAAAAATTATTCTTGTATTAGTTACAATTTCTACTAATAGATGGCGCCACTAATCTGTTCGATTTACAGTTCTATGAGTTTTGTCTCTATAGATAAGATCATAGAGTTTAAAGTTCAATATCTTCATTTTATATGGGAATAATATCTATACTATAAGACAAGGTAGCAGACTTCAGGAATATTAATATATATTGATGTTGTTCTTCATCTCAACAAAGGCTACTTTGTTTTATAGGAAGACCATTCATAAGGTGTCCGAAAGATGACCGAAGCAATGGATACCAAATACTGACTTCACCGGAACCATTATGTAAGACATAAATCATTTTATGGATCTTTTAAGTGGTGTCGTCACAACATACGTCACAGATCAAAGAGCCCGTTGCTAGGGTTTACCTGAAATCCTGTTTTAAGTCCTATTTTCTGAATAAATGTCGTAAAAGAGTGTTTAGAATTGTATTCACGTTTACCAAAATTTCAAACCCTTGGCGTATTGAAATATTCAAAGAATTTTATCATCCCAATCAAATAATTTACGTTCTAATATATTTTAGTAAATGTTCAAAACTAGGGAAAAGCCTAAGTCACAAAAAATAGGAAAAACAAAAGGCATTAAAAAATTTCTTAATGATTTCGGTCCGAGTCAAAAATAGAATTATTATTAAAATTTCCCATTACAATCCCCGCGGTGAATAAAGATCCTCCCAGAATGCAAAGCAGGTTATAGATTGTCCTTTCCTGGGCGACCGCTAACATTGAAACAGAAGAGAAGCGACCTCTTCTCTTTCAATGTTAGCGGTCGGCCAGGAAAGCTCAATCTGTAAGCTGCGTTGCATTTTGGGAGGATCTTTATTCACTGCGGGGTCTTTAATTTATTTAAGAAATAAAAAAAAAAAATGGTAGATTATTTATATAAAATCAGGAATTATGTTTATCATTTAACTTTCCGTTAAAAATCTATTTAAATATCTTTAAAATAAGAAAATCATATAAATTAATTCTTTTCGATCAAATACATACCTGTTTATTTTTGATTTGTAATTTCAAATTCATAAATTGTAGTTCGGTAACTTTAAATATTGTAGAGACATATAAAATTACTTTAAAAACTATTAATCGAATTGGAACAAGTCAGTTTTTAAAAGTAGTAGTAAATATACTAACTATTCATCTATTTTTTATTGAGGTAACTCCTAGTGATGATGTAGGCTGATCTGGGTTCGAATCCTTAGGCTGACATGGACATTTTGTTTCTTACTCTATTTGTTATCTTTCTTTCGTTCCGGTTGCATTTGACCATTTATGGATTCTAGGGTTTATGTAGTAAGACTTTTTTTTTGCTTGTATTGTTTTCCTTAAAAAAAAGGAAAACGAACAAACAAAAACTCACGCAATGCTTTAAAAAAGTAGGCTTCAAATTCATTCAGGAATTTCCTGTAATTCGAGCTGAGTTATTCTCTTCCATTTTATTGGTCATCAATTACTTCATTAAATTTTTATTCGAGATTTAAGTTATATTCTAACTTGAATTTATTAATCATTGAAAAGGAATCATTTAAACTATTTGTCCATGAAATAGGAAATTGATTAAAAACATCAGGGAATAAAATATTCTGAGCTCGTTTCATTCTGAGCTGAAAAATCAATTCACAAGTCTCTCAGAAACTGGACCTGCGTGGAAAGATTGGAATTGCTTTTAAATTCAAAAGGAAATCGAATTGTAAGTCAAGGTCTTCCATTAAGAGATCATCCTTTATAAAATGATGTATTAATAGAGAATAATAACGCCATTTTTGAATTAAGTAATATTAAAAGAATCAAAATATTTATTACTCAATGAAATAAATGAATTATTAAATCAATTAATGTTTAAATTTATTATTATTATTATTTATTATTTGCTTTAAATTTTTTAAATTTAATAACATTCTAATAATGATAATCAAATGTTAAAATGAAATCTTAACTTCTTCCATAGTATGTTTTATTAATTTACAGGTTTTTTTTTTTCATTATTATAAAATCATATTTACTTCAAATAAAAACATCGTAACTACGATATTTCGTAAAGGCATCTTCTTCAGACTAAGTATTCAACAATAATAATAATTGAATACACTAAGATTGTACTTATTATTTTGAACATGTTAACAATCTTAGGATGCTAAAAAGAACTCTGTAATAACCGTTTTAATTTAAAGTTTTGTAAAATGTAGCCTGAGGAAGCAAAGGAAATTTTATAATATTAAGATTAACTTAAATAAGATTCATATATTAATCTTCTCATTTTCCAGTTTTACATAATCCTAATCATTTTTATCTTTCTACCAAATGAAATAGAATCGTCTTTTTTATCAGTCTTTCATTACGAAATAATCTCATTACATAAAACTCAATTAAGAAAACAGACACAAGGGACAAAAAAAAGCCTTTTTCATTTTGGAGTTTTAAATTAAGCTAAATTCTTATCAAATTTATAAGCTCAGAAGATTTGTATTTATCAAATAAATAATATTATTTCCAGTGAAAATCCTATCCAGATTTTTATTTAAAAAGCCTTTAGAAAACAAAAAAATGTCTTTAGAAGATTAGAAGCAGAGCGGTCCCTCCGGGGAAATTATATCTTCTCTGGCGATTGTGTGGTTTGATTATCGTTTTAGGTGATTTTATATTTTTGGATCTTGCTGAAGATGATTTCTTGATTTCCTCCGATCGTTTTATTTTGATGAATGTTTACTCATTGTAATGTGTTGTCTTAATTTATAAAAATTTTATATCACATTTTATTCAAATGAAATGTATGTCACAGATTACTCATATTACAGTAGATAAATGAGTACATTTGAATCTTGAGTTATACAAGATTTTGTAGTTTCAAAATTCAGTATCGTGTGAAGCCATCTCGAGCAGCAATAACAGATTGTACATGGCGTAGTATTGAATGGAATGAAAGGTTTTTGATATCGTTCTCCGGAGTAGTCTGCCAGGCTGCTTCTCGGCAAGTCCAGAATTCATTTATGATGGACGGCGGATGCGCATGAGGGCAAGTTGCTTACCTATCATGTCCCAGACATGTTCGATCGGGGAAATATCAGGCGAACGTGCAGGCTAGGGAAGAATCTATATCTGTTGTACAGGGAAGAGGTCTTGGACATTCCAGACCAAATGTGGGCGAGCAATGTCCTATTGGAATATAGCGCTAGGACAACTCTTGAGTCCTATCTCCGCCTTTAAAACATCCCTGACGTATCGTTAGCTATTGAAGTCTCCTTGAATTCGTATCAGGCGAGATCGTAAAATGAATCCAATGGCATTCCAAACCATGACACTTGGCGTTGGACCAGTATGACACTTCAAAATACACACTGCAAGCTGGCGTTCACCACGATCTCTTCGAACTTGTATTTGACCGTCATGGTGCATCAAGTTGAATCATGACTCGTCAGAAAACACGACGATTGCCAATCAGCACGCATTTTCTGTGTTAGAGACTCCATTGAAGCTTAAAGCGTCTGGTTGAAGGTCAAAGAAATTCGCAGCAATGGACTGCGAGGGACCGTCCTCTGTTAAGCAGACAACGTCGAACTGTGCTGGAGGACAAAGCCTGACCTGTGACAGTGCTCCACTGCTATGCTAACATTGTGGATATAACTGCCATGCGGTAGAGCTGTCTGTTATCCCGTACAATCGTGCGATTTTTGCGGTCCAGTTCCCGGATTCGGTGCATCCAAGTCTCATTTGTCCATTGACAACTTGTTCTCATCATTGTACTGACGTTTCGTCCTGTTTATGTGTCAGTTTCGAGCTAAAAAAAAAATCCAACTTCCTAAAATCATTCCAACAACTTTTCCTCTCTCAGAATCCATCAGGTACCTTCCTGGATTATTTACTGACTGTGAGACACTTTTTCGATCTAATGTCGCTCTTCACTGATTGCAACATCTCAATAGATGACACACCTATTTATACCCAAGACTGGAGAGTTCAGAGGGCGCTGCTCCGAAACCGCTAAGATTATGATCATTTGCATGTCCTAACCTGATGTACATACCTATAAATTAATACCATCAGTCCTTCATTATGTTGCAAATTTCAAAAATAACAGTTTGTATGTTTCAATGACTTTAAACTGTTCATAACATGTTTATCAATATTTAAATACAGTTTGAGATCAGCTATAGATAACAAGTTATTTATTGTGTCATTTTCATTGGGTTTTATTGATTTTCGTCAAATTGATCTTCAAAACTGTTCCAATTCTACTGTTGATGGTAATTCTGAATTTTCTATTTAGATTTTTAAAGAATGTTGCTTCATTTCATTGATCTTTTTTATTCTTAAGATTCCTGGTGTGAGTACAGTAATAATTTATTTTCAATCTTGTTGATTTTCCCCTTTGTTTTTAAATGCTTTGCTAAATCTTGCTTTGTTTCTTCTACTCTATTCTTTATTCTTCTCTCTTTCTGAGCCACTTAATTTACTGAGCTAATTTTGATCTTTTATTTGATCTAATGATGCACTTCAATACAATAACTCATCTAATTCTAATTCTTTTCTTAATTTTGAATAATCTTCTGGCAGAACAAAATAGTTCATTGCTATACAACTGAAGGTTATTATGTTGAGTAGCAGAGGTCGCATCTTTTCATCTATTCCAGAATATGCAATCAGAGCTTTGTTTAGATCATTCTCTAATGTTTGAATACATTTTATTTCCTCTTTCTTAATTTCTAATAGTGATTGTCCATTGTACCGTTTCTTCTACTCCATCATTACTTGAATCTTCACCGTAGTTCATATTATCTCACTTGCTTTTTCATTTCCTCTCTTTATTTTAGACGGAAAAATTACTACTTATTATTACTCATATTTGATCTGAAAGTCTTTGTATTTTTATGTCCTTTAACTTGTGTAGTAATTTCTGTTCGTACCCAATAATCTCTGTTTCTAGATTAGTTACTTTAAACCACTCGAGCAGAGCAGGAATGATGTATTTATTTTGTAAATTCCATTTTCAGTTTCAGTTGTCTTATCTTCATTAACACGAGCTCCTGTTCAGCAAATCTACAGGATGTTGTGTGCTCTGTCTTAAAGTACAGGTGGTAAAATTCTTCGAATTGCTCGCAGTCTGCCACTTATCCTCTCGCTTGCTATCACCTCCAGCCATAAGCGGAATTTGGGGGGAGGGGGAGTTGCCTCCCCCCCCCCCCAATATTTTGAGTAAAAAAAAAAAACTAAATATAAGTCGAAAAGCATTATTCACTTTTCACCCCACCCCCCAAACAAAACGCTGAAATTCCGCTGATGCCTCCAGCGGTGATTCCAGAGGTATCCCGGTGATTTCCAAGCAGCAACTGTTTTCCGAGGCTTGTTTTGTGACTCATTTCAAAAGAATGGTGCTGCATTTATACCTTCCACCATTTTCAGGTATGAAGTACAGATCTTGATGAAAAACGCTTCTATTACGAAGAATAGACGCTAATTTTTATCTCTATTACAAAGATTAGAGCAGTAGCCTTCCCTCACATGGGATACCGATGTTATTAACTATGCACCTAAGGATGCTACAAGAATGTTTAAGGAGCATTTCCCTGTCACCAAGATTAAGGTAAATCTCTAAGTGCTCATCCACCTATAGTCATCTGTTGGCAGCATAAAGAGAGGAGGTGCGGGCTTATTTACTATCAGTCCGGTGGCTGTTATAACGATTGAAAATATTTCTATTGATTTAAAATATACTGTTTATATTCTTCTGCCAAATTGAAGTATTTGTTTATCTTATCTAATTCCGTCTTGTTGATATTATTATCATTAGGATAGTTAATATCAATGAGGAAAACTTTCCTTTCTTGAAGCCTATTTATTATT